>RJWJ010010712.1:0-46267 GCA_004363605.1 Indri indri | reverse complement strand
TGGCAGGGTTCTCACTCTGCCCAGGGCACTGCCGCCTCCCCAGGGGGCTTTGGGAAATGTGTGGCAGCCCATGGAGAAGTTTCTATGCCTAGGAGGATGGGGGCAGCTACTGTCATCTAAGGGTAGTCGGGATGCTAAGGTGCAGAACAGAGCCACACAATGCAGGATTGTCCCCATCCCCGTGCCATGGGTGCCCAGGTGAGAACCCCTGGGAGGATGGCTGAAGAATGCGCCAGCTCTGGCCTCATTTGGTCATTGGGTCCTGGTTCTTTTAACAACCATATGTGACTGGTCCCTGATGGCATGAGCACTCTGCTTTTGGAACAAATTTATAAAAAAGAGTAAACACTTAGAGCCCACTGAGTGCTTAACTCCTTTCACCGTCTATAACAAAGCACGCCCTGTAGCCGTGGAGCTGGGTTGAAGCTCATGGGGTCAGGGCCCACGGTTAAGCCTTCAGGGAGGACCCTTGTCACTGTCCATGGCTACTCAGCCCAGGCAGCTTCCTCAAGTGCCCACTGACCCCCCAGTCCTCCTCAGTGGCTGCCACCACCACTTAGCCCTCAGCCTGCGCCTCCACTGCCCCCTCCAGCCTCCCACTACCCCTCTCTAACTGAGGTTTGCTTTGACCCGTGAGCCCCCACCCTGTCTACAGCCCTGCCTGCTGTGACCACAGGTCATAAACCATGCCCTGCTGGGCAATCGGAGGGCCCTGGCCCAGCTGTTCGTCAACCTGATGGAGGCCACCCTGCGGGAGGAGCTGGACAGCCGCCGCCGCTGGCAGGGCCTGGTGGACGCCTGGAAGGTTCTCAAGAAGGAGGCCCTGCAGGAGAGTTTCAGGTCTGCGGCTGCCCACATTGCCCCGCTCTTCCCCTGGCCCACCGGGCGCCGGCAAGGGCCAGAGCGGGCAGTCTCCCTCCCTCGCGATATTTTGGTGTATTTTCTCCTGGGCTCTTTCAGACGCATGCAGTATATGCAGTTGTGTATCTTAGTTTCTTCATGAACCTTATTTTGTAAGCATCTCTGAGCTCAGTACAAATGGTTAGAACACATTTCATTTGATTATCTATATAATATGCATGCTGTATTATTACTCATAACCCCGTGGTTACTGGGCCCGGGAGAACAGACAGACGTCTTGCAGGCGGACACTTCCCACCCTTTGGGAGCACGTTTCCCCACGGGTGGGAGGGTGAGGAGAGGGCCCATCTCCACGCTTCCTCCACCAAGTGGCACTTTTGCTGGGGGTGAAGGACAAGTGTACCGAGGCCTGGCTCCACCTTGCCCTTCTATGTGACCTCAATCAAGCCCTTGAACATTCAGAGCCTGTCTCTTCCTGTGCAAATCGGACTCCATAATGGATCTATGACAAGGTCTCATAAATCTCTAGATCCAACTAGATACTGTAGTGAAAGTGCCTGTCTGGGCCTGGGACTGCGAAGTCATTACGTCAAAAAATGCCCACAGTGATGGCAATGGCCAACATTTCC
The DNA here is from genome assembly GCA_004363605.1 of Indri indri. Classification (NCBI taxonomy): domain Eukaryota; kingdom Metazoa; phylum Chordata; class Mammalia; order Primates; family Indriidae; genus Indri; species Indri indri. The sequence goes on along the minus strand of RJWJ010010712.1, from coordinate 44,777 downwards.
TGGCATTTCTTGTGAGCCAGGCATGGTGCTAAGGGCTTTGCTCGCATCATCTTACTGAGTCCTCACAAGTACCAGGTGAGGAAGATACCATGATTAGCTCCATTTTACAGAAGGGGAAACTGAAGCTCAGACTGGGGGAGGGACTTGCAGGCAGGCGGCAATCAGGACCCCCACCGGGTCTCAGCCTGCTGGTCCCGTGCTCTTAGTGCCAGAGCCTCACTGGCGGCAGCTCCGTTCTTCGCTCCTGCCCTCTCTCCCCTCCTTTCTTCAGGGTACTGGAGGCAGAGGTTGGGGAGGAAGGGGCTGGGGGCGGAATAGGGAAGAGGTGCTGGGGCTCCGAATGTTCCCGCCCTGGGCCTCCTCCCCTCTTTCACCCCTGACCTGCCTGTCCTCTCCTCTCCGTGTTGCCAACGTGTCTGGCTGCCCAGTGAGTTCATGGCCAATGAGAATATCCGGGCTCCTCCAGCCGTGAAGACGGAACTTGAGGTCATGCTGAAGACCCAGAACGTTCTGCAGCAGAAGCGGCTGGAGCATCTCTGCACCATCTGGTATGGGGGTGGGGGGTGTCCAGTGGCAGGGAAGGTATGGCCCTCAGCCCTTTCCCTGAGGCATCCTCCAAACCAGGCCATCTCCCGGCCCTTTGGTCCTGGACTGGCTGCCTGGACCCACATTCTGGGGCATTGCAGCCCCAATGGCAAGAAAGAGCAGGACGTATTTGCTGCAGAAAGGAGTTTAATGCGACTGTGTCAATGTCACACTAAACTTGAAAGAAGCGATGGACAGGGGTGAGGGAGGAGGATGACGTGGGGGCCAGAGCACACAGGGCCAGGTGGAGGGGTTTGGACCTTTTCCTGAGGGCAGCGGGGAGCAGAGTGGCTCCATGGGCTTTGCAGTTGGAAAACGTGGAAAGAGGGGTCTGACGCGGGAGGCTGCTGCCATCAGACAGGGCACCTGTTAGAGGCTGTGGACACTCCCCTCAAATATGGGTCCATCCCACTCAGATCCTCTAATAAGACTATTCAATGGGGTGTCCACTGGATGCTCTAGACCCTGGAAGCCCACTGCCTAGGAAGCCCATCTGCCTGGGTTGGAGCCTGTGCGGTACTACAAAGCACAGATACTGTGTGCTGGGAAAACGCGCCTCCTGTTCTCCTGCACCTGGCAACCCTGGTTCCCAGGGTCTTCTCAGCTCCTCCGTCCAGAGTCTTAGTTCTCCTAGGATATAAATGACTATTAGGATCCCACATGGCTGAGCCAGAGGGCTTCCCCCAGGCACACACCTCCCGCCCCATTGTGATCCAGGTGTAAAGGACAAGGAAAAGCGCTTGTGTCGTTTTCCGTAATTTAACTTGTTTCTGACTCTGAGCCCCTGTTCTTTAAGCTGGACAAAACTTGGTCTTTCTCAGGGCCTCATCCCTTGAGACAAAGTTCTGGAATGCCATACAATCCCAGGGCTGGTGTTGGGGTGTATGGTCCTCAGCAACAGGTCCACACTGGGCTCCTGTTGGATGCAGCAATCTCAAGGAGGCTGCTCTGAGCCCAAGTCTTCATGCCCAGGCTGAGTTTCCCTCCAGGGCCCCTGGGTCTTGCAGCTCCTCCCACGGTGCCACCAGGAAGCAGAATCCAGGCTGCCACTGCCAGGCACCTGCCAGTCCTGCTCTGTTCCTACTTACCGCCACCCCATTTCTATTGGGGTGGGGAAATGCCTAGTCCCTGGGGCTCTGAGCCCTCTCCCACAAATGCCTTCTCCTCAGCAATGCGTTAGGCCCACCTAGGAAATTAAGCTTTTGAAAACAAAAGCCAGAAAGATTTCTAGGCTGCCTTTCCTTCTGCCATGCCACATCCCTCCCATGGGCTGCAAATGTGGGCTGCCTGGCTCTCTTTCTGAATAGAGGGGAGGGACAGATGCACGGAGAGAAATGCACCCATAGATGCTTCTGGCAGCACGTGTCTGCAGGTGGCGCTGGGTGGGCTGTTTGACCTGGCCTGGGGGAAGGTGGGGTCGACTGTACAAATCAGAGGAAGAGTGGGTGTTGGCAGAGTGGGTGTTGGCAGGACCAGGCAGTCCCTTCACAGCAGGAGAATGTAGACAGGCGAAGTCAGGACACGATTCTAATGCCAGAAGCATGGACTGTGAACACAGGCTCGAGCACACAGGCCTAAAGGCAAAGGCGCACAGCCTTAGTCGCGGATTCGGGCGGACCTTAGCAGGGAAGGCTGGGGTCCTGGTTGGTCTGTGTCAGCAGAACTCGATAGTGCCCTGACCCGCTGGGCAGCAAGGGGCCTTCTAATCGAGCGCGAGGAGCTGTCTCAGGGAACTGCCTCATAGGGCAGCATGGGGAGTCCCACATCCCTTCCCGGCCTGCAGCTCCAGGGCCTTCCTCCAGAAACCCCCAGCCACAGAAACCTGGCCCTGGGGGGACCCTCGCTGCCGCTCCCACATGGGCCCTGCCAGGGCATGTGGTAGTGAGGCCAGAGGGGGCGTCTAGCTAAGATTCCCCAGGGCCTGGGAGAATCTCCGCGGATTTTCTTGGCCCCGATAAGTACATGTACATATACTTTTAAAATAATTTTTCAAAAAATAAAGTTTGTATTTTGGAGTCATGTTAGATTTACAGAAAACTTACAAAGAGACCACACAGAATTCCTAACCCTGTCTCCTCACCCAGTTTATTCTAATGTTTCTATCTTACGTCACCACTAGATGTTCCTAAGAAAGTAATGTTGATCCTTTTAACTGCACACCAGACTTTACCTGGATTTTGCCAGTTTCCCCACTCGTGTCCCCTTGCTGTCCCAGAAGGCCACACTGTGTTTTAGTGTAGTGCTTAGAGTTGAGGCTGTGCTGTGCATACTGTTGTTCCTACCTTTTGCTCTTCGCTGCCCCATGGTAGGTAGGATGACCAGAATCCCAGTTTGCCCAAGACCATCCTGAGTTGCACATGTTGTCCTGGTGTACTCCTGAGAGGATACCTTTTACTGTCAAAAATGTCCTGGTTTAGACAAGAAATCATAAGGCCCCTCCAGCCACAGGAACCTTTCCACACCATTCAACGTCACCCAAAACTTAGTGTCTTAAAAACAGTCATTTCTAGGTTGCACAGTTCTGCGCGTGGCTCCCCTGGTCTGGGCTGGTTTGGCCAGGGTTGAGTGGTCCAAGATGGCCTCAGTCCTCCTTGCTGACTCTGTTAGGTCAGGTGGGGACTCTCTCCGTGTGCTCTCTCAGCCTCCAGGAGGCCAACCAGGGCTCCTACATATGGTGGCTGGGAGAAGAGGTCCCCCCAGCAAGAGAGGGCAAGCCCACGCACAGCCCTTCCCAAGCCTCTGTGTGTTGTATTTGCTAATGTCCTGCTGGCCAGAACCAATACCGTGGATGTGCCCAGACTCCAGGGGTGGAGAAAAAGACTCTACCTCCCAATGGGAGGAGCTAACAAAACTGATCACTTTTCAGTCCACCACACTATTTTTAATGACTTCAGAAGAGGATTCTCTGTAGGTTATTTAGATGGCTTCCTATTGTTGGATATGAAGATTTTTCATCATCATTGTGTGTGTTTATAAACAGTACTGTTAGGTGAACATCTTAATGCATACACTTTGTGTGCGTTTTATATTGTGCTCTCAGAGTAGGTTCTTAAAACTAGGCTTCCTTGGTCAAATGATGTGAACAGTTTATTATTTTTTCCCACTGGGAAAAATCAGGGATTTTTTCTACGTGATAAACTCATTACTATTAAAAGACCTTTTTGAGAGGTATGTTTTTGGCACCAGGAGATCCCCAGGAGGTCCCTTTGTTTCTTCAGTATTTAAATGAATAATTTTCTGGAGCTATATTCCTTAAAGATGCTGTCCGCTTTGGTAAGTAAGCGTTTTGTTCATGTGTGGCTTACTCGTCATATCTTCCTTCCCCAGCGACCTCCTGCCCCCCAGTTACAGCGAGACTCAGCTGAATAAGTGGTATTTTTCTCTCAAGGCCCTGAACAAGCAGCTTGGTGAGTGATGTTTGTGGGACCCCACTCGGGTCTCCCCAGAACTCTGTTCAAGTAGTGGCTTTGCCGTGGCTCAGCCTGGCAGTCAGTCACCTGTCTGAAAGGAAGTGGGTGGTACCTCCATCCTGGGGAGAGGAAAGGAGGTGTGTGGGGAGAGTGAGCTCTGAGGGCTCATAAGCCCCCTTCCTCAATTCCCAGCCCGCCCCCCGCCCCAGTTCACTATACAGCCTGCAACCAGGTCAGCCACACACTCTGACCCCTGACCCTTGACCCCTGACCAAGCATGGAGACAGAGAGATGGCTCCAATGACCACCTCTGAGGATGGCTCGGGGGCCGTGTCCTGAGAGAAAGGTGAAGCACATGGTCTTGCAGTAAGAGACATGGGTTTGACACCCAGCTCTGCCCCACCCTGGCTGTGTGACCCTGGGGAAGTCAGGGCCTCTTATGGCCGCCATTTTCTCCTGCATAAAACAGAGATGCCGAGAGGAGTAATAATGGTCCCCACTTGTGGGGCTGATTTCCAGCAGTATTTCCGTGCTTGGCTCATACAGGGAGTGCCCAATCATTCCCGCGGTGAGGTGCAAAAATGCCCTCTAACAAAGGTCACCAGACTGCAGCCCCTGAACTGGCTGTCCGTTTTGTAAGTAAGTTTTACTGGAACACAGCCGCCTATTTGTTTACATGTTGTCTCCGACTGCCTTTGCTTTAATGGCAGAAGTGAGTACAGACGGTCCTCGACTTAGGATTTTTCAACTTTGCAATGGTGCGAAAGTGATATGCATTCAGTAGAAATTGCACTTCCGATTTTGAATTTTGATCTTTTCCTGGGCTGGAGATGTGTGGTACGATACTCTCTGCCAACGTGGGGCAGTGTCAGCCCCCACAGCTCCCAGTCAGGCCCGCCGTCACACGGGTAAACAACCGATACTCTGCAGTGCACTGTGTTGCCGGATGAGTTCCCCACCGGTAGGCTGATGTAAGTGTTCTGAGCACGTTTGAGGTAGGCTAGGCTAAGCTGTGATGTTTGGTAGGTTAGGCGTATTAAGTGCTTTTTTGACTTGTGATATTTTCGACTTACAATGAGTTTATCATGATGTAGCCCCATCGTAAGTCGAGCGGGGTCTGTAGTTACGACAGAGACTATATGTCCCTAAAGCTAAAACTGTTAGCATTTACTCTCTAGCCCCTCATAGAAAAAGCTTACCAAGCCTTGCTCTAGAAAGTACATAACAATTTTTCATCTCCTTTGAGGCTCACAGCAACCTAGTGAGATCAGTAGTATTATTGTCCTTTTGTAAGAGAGGACTCAGAAGCACAGAGAGGTGAAGTATCCTGCCCAAGGTCACACAGCCAATGTCACAGCTGGACTTATCCTGGGTACTTTGGTTAGTAGTACCTGCCATTGCTCCTAGGGCTGTCAAGGGTGTTTCTGAACAAGTCCCAAGACACTAAATAATAGCTGCCATTCATTTAGTGCCTCCTAGGGACAGCCTTTGTGCTGGGCCCTGGCAACCAGCAGGTGGCTCTGCCCTGGGGCACTTCCAGTCCAGAGCAGAAGCCAGACAAAGCAGGACATTACAGCAGGGAGTGGACAGGTTGCTAGCTATGTGAACCCATAGTCAGACACGACTGGTTAGGGGTCATGGAAGACCTTGCCAAGTAAAGCAATAATCCAGTTGAGGCCTGCAAGGCAAGTGAGAGTTGGCCAGGCCAAGAGGCGGGAAGCACTCCTAGCAGGATACAGCAGGTGGGGTGGCCCAGAAACGGGACAGGGCTGGGGCCTTCAGGGAAAGGAGAAGGTGGCAGGAGAGGCTGGAAGATGCAAAGGGGCCAGGCTCTGTTGGCCACGTGGGCTGTGTGGGGAGTCCGGGCATTATCCTGAGAGAAGTAGCAACCCAGCAGAAGGTTCTGAGCTGGGGTGATGCGGTCACAGGGGGTGCATGGCTCAGAGGGGTGCAGGAGTGGAAGCAGGGGACCCGGGAGAGCCCATCACAGTAACCTCCCAGAAGGGTGGGGTTGCCCTGGCCCAGGAAGTGACTCTGGGGACTGGGAAAAGCAGCTTCAGAGCTTGTCCTTGCCAGTTGCAGTGCAAATCAGCCCTCCCTGCTGTCCTAAATCTACGCCCAGCTGCCATCTACCCTGTCCTTCCTGCCAGTCCTTGTCAAAGAACCACCACAAAATGTCTTAGTGGTCCTTCAGTTTCTGGAAACTTCCAGAAGCACCCAACTGGAGTTGTTTCTCTTAGACACCGGAGTCACACTGAGTTTATTATAAGGTGGGAAACCATAGAGAGGAGAAGTGGAGAGAAAAATAGATAAATAAGCTCTGGGCATTCTGCGCATCGCATCTTCGGGAATTACCACAGACGGGATCTGCAGGCGCTCATTAGTGTGCAGCCTCGTGACTGGCGTGACTCGGGGTAGCTTCCCAAAGGGAATTTCACCAGTCCTGAAACTGAAGCAAAAATCAGGGTCGGGAAATTTGTGCTCCTCCTTTGAGGTCGTTATCTTGGGGTGTCAGGAACATCGTAAGGAGAGATTGGAATCAGGACCACCAGTCTTCACCTAGTGGGGCCGCTTTGCTGGGGAGAAGCTGCTTTCCTCTGCAAAGGGGACATTCCTCTTTCTAAGTCCCCTCCTCCTCCTGGAAGAGCGGCTGACGTGTTCTGTTTTCTGCCCACGAAGACACCTACCACGTGGACTGCATGACCCGCATCCGCCTCCTCTATGAGAAGACCTGGCAGGAGTGCCTGGCCCAGGTGCAGGACTGCAAGGTGGGCGCCCCTGCGGGCCCGAGCAGACCACTGTGCCCTCCGGGCCGCCCGCCCCCCTGCCCGCTACCCGCAGCCTTGTCCCCACCCCACTCCCACCCTCCATTCCCCCCAGCCGGGATCAGGCTTTCCTTCCTTCCTCACGGCCCAGGCACTCGCTGGCCTCTGGGCATCCTGCAGCTGTTCCTTCTGACCAGACCCCCTCCCCAGCTGCCCCTGCCATCCTCAGGTTTCAGCCCACGTCACCTCCTCTAGGAAGCCCACTGAGATGAAGTGTGGGCTCTCATATCGTGTCAGACTTCACCTGTGACTCTGCGTCACGTCACCACAGCCCTGCGCATTGTTTATAAATGGAGATCACACCCTGGGGTTACGGCTATGCCCCCTCTCATAGGTGGGACTGCCCTGCCGGCCCCACTTCTCTCTCCACCCTGCCTGCCTCCGAACGGGGCGAGACAGGGAGTTCGCTCCCACACCTCTTTGCAACAGGGACTGGTTTTTTGGGATAGAGAAAATATTTTGTCGGAATGTCCCCTTCCTGCCTCCTTGGTAAGACTGTGTCCATTAAAAAAAGAACCCCAAAAGCCTAACTGTTTTGAAGAGTGCTGAGCTGCGAGGGCCTCGCCTGCCGCCCCCAGGGAGCTCCCGCATCTCTGGCCAGCCCCTCCAGACCCGCGGGGAGCAGAATTCCGGGGAAGCAGGGTCCTTTGCATGGGAGCTGACTCAAGCAAGGCCGGCCCCACAGCACGCGGTTTGTGCCTGTGGGGTCCGCAGCCCTGAGCCAGGCCCTGCTTTGTCCCCACTGCCCTCCCCCACCCCCAGAATCAGCTGCTGGACTGGAAGGCCTTCACCGAGACAGAGGCAGAGACCCTGGTGAACCAGTCCTTCTTCCAGATGCTGGGGGTGCTGCAGGGCAAGGTGGAGGAGGATCTGGAGCTGTTGGACGTGCGTGGTGGGGACCCTGGCAGCTGGGGCGGCAGGGCTGGAGGGGGGCGCCTGGGGTGCCAGGCCACAAGGAGATCAGAGTCTGGGGGCCTCCAACCTTTGTGTCCCTATGTGTCCACTTGCCCTCACCCCACCAGCCCTTCCCAGAGCAGTGGCCCCTGCATTGGCCACTCCAGGCTCATCCCCCTGCCCCGTCCCAGCTGCCGGGACATGGGTGCTGTGCAGAACTCCAGGGAAGTGCTTGCTGGCCCCGGGCGCTCAAGGGCTGTGGGCACAATCAGCTCCCAGCCCAAGACGCTTACTGCCTCAGCGGGGTTGGCACGAGTTTCTATGAAGGGTCTATTTCTGTGATGATGACTATTTCAGGCTCCGTGGGCCATCAAGTCTCTGTCACAACTTGTCAACTCTGCCAGTATGGCACAAAAGCAGCCCTGGGCAATGCAGAAATGAATGATGTAGCTACATCCAGATAACTTTATTGATGGACTCGGAAATTTGAATTTCATATAATTTTCATTTCAGTCAATATCTTCTTTTGACTTTTGTCAACCATTTAAAACTGGAATATCCATGCTTAGCTCACGGGGCCAAACAAAAACAGGTAGAGGGCCAAATTTAGCCTGCAAGGCACAATTTGCTGTCCCCTGCCCCAGATGAGTGCATAAGACATGTATGTTTTTTAAAAGGTGGTGTGCGTGAGGGCTTAGCAGCAAGTGAGGTGTCTGGCCCAGGCGAGTGAGTCAGGGAGCTGCAGGGAAGGTGGGAGGGCCCAGGCCAATATCGGTGTGGCCCCACCTCAGTGCCCAGGCTGGTTTCCAGAGAAGGGTGTTCTTTCTTCTAGGCCCACACTCCATCTTCCCCCCGTCAGTGGCTTTTGTAGGGCATAGGACAGGTCTGGAGGTGAGACTTTAGGCTCAGCCAGACCAAGGGCATGGCCTTGGGAAGACCAGAGATACCAGCCCAGGGAGGGACAGCCAGGAGCCCAGGTGTGGCCCAGAAGTCGACCTTGAGGGAGGGTGCCTGGGTAGTGACGGCAGTGCCGTTCCATCGTTGGAGACGTGGGGCCCCACGCTTGGGCCCTCAAGGGTCCTTCTCTGGATTCTGCCGCTGCAGAAATCCTTCGAGGCCCTGGCTCAGCAGATGGAGTGGCAAAGCTCGAATCTCTTCGGGTACTTCCAGGAGGCAGCGCAGCTGTGGGAGGCGCACCAGGGCCAGCTGTCGGCGCGGCAGCTGGAGCTGGAGAAGAGGCTGGAGGAGCACCAGCAGAAGCACAGCCTGGAGAACCAGGTGCGACCGCATCCAAGACCCCAGTGAAAACCCGAAGCTATGGGACTTGTACAGATGGGGAAACCGAGGCTCACCTCGGTCATGGACCAGATGGGAGTAGCAGAAATCTCCTTGAGCCAGGTGCCAGCTGTGGGATGGGTCCCTGGAATCGAATGTGTCTATAAGGGAGTACGTGAGAGAGAGTGGGACAGACAGACGGCTAAAATAAGGAGATGATCAAAGTATGATATCACGAATCACATGGTTTATTGCCATACGAAGAGAATTTTTTCCTAGGTTCACAGGGTTTAAAGAGGGGGAGAATAACAAGAACACACCTCACAGGGATACATTCACAGGGGGTAGACAAAGTACCGTAACCCAGTGGTGAGTGGGTTCTAAGATTATTAAAGTCTATTGCTCGATCGGGATGGGCGCAGGCCTCGTGGGAAGTGCAGTCTGATTAAAGCTTGAGGCGTACCTGCCTATGAGTGGTTTCTCAGGAGAAGCTGGCTTGACAGCCAGCGCAGCGGAGAACGGTGTTGACACTACATCCCTGGAAGCCAAGGGTGGTGCCGGGGCTGGCAGGGAGCCCTCATAGCCCAAGGCCTGTCGTAGGGCGAGCTCTCTCTCATTCAGAGAAGCTGCTGTTAGAGTGAAAACTGCCGCGGCCTAAGCTCTCCAAGGGTCTGTCAAACTCTCGAGTCTATGTGTACCTTGAAGTCCAGTAGCTGAGGTCAGTAATTCGCATATGGGGTCTGGTAAGACGTCACATTCTCGAAGGGCAGAAGGAATACGCTCCAGGTTCTTATTACAGCAAAACACACGTCATTCACTTAGCAAACCGTGTAGGTGTCTGGAATCATTTCAAAGCTCCATAACCGGGGAATCGAGTGTCTGTGTCTGGCAGTCACACTGCCCTGGGAGATCCACTGTCCCCACCTGGCCTGCCCTCACAGTCTGGGGCTGAGGGGGATCAACTCAGAGTCTGACTTTGAGCATGGCTGGTGAGAGGAGAGTGAGGAGCAGGTCTGACCAGGGCGGTGGGCGTGAGGGGCCTGTCCCAGAGGCGTCCCATCTGATCTGGGTCCTGGGGTGTACAATGGGCAGGGAAGAACATCCCAGGCACAGAAAAGGGTCCAGAGAGAGCGAGAGCGATGGCAGATTTGGTGCCCCACTTGTAGAAAGGGCATCCCAGGCCTGTCCAGGTGCCCGGGCCTCAGCGCCAGTGGCAGGTCCCTGGAGGTCACTCACTCCGTGAGCTCTGGGGCTCACGTCTGCTTCTTCTTGTTTTGGGGGTGGCTGCCAGGCTCTGGAGGCCCAACTTGATAAGCTCTTGGACCAACTGAGGCAGCAGAGCCACGAAGAAACACTGGCAGTTCACCTGGAAAAGGCCAAAGATTTTCTGAAGAACATGAAATCCAGGTAGGCTGACCAGACCCCAGAAGGCAGGAGGGGATGACCGGGAATTCATCTTTAAGGTAACAGGCAGCCTGTGCTAGGAGCCCAGGGGCCTACCAAGTGAGCTGAAGAGGGAAAGTGTGCCTCTAACTTTGCAGAACATTGTGGTTCTCTGCAGCTCTGCTCTCAGGCAACAAAGAAGCTTCCGGGAGAATTTTGAAAAGTCTGTGGAGGGAGGTTTCAAGGCAATGTATTAATAGTTTAAGGGTCAAGAACATGGGGCCTCTTTTTAAAAATTTAAACATATATGCTCTTTCTTAGAGGAAAAACAAAAGTCAACCACTGCGAACATATAGAGATTTCCCCTCATTCCTCCCCAGCGATTCCTTTTTATGGACATATACATTTATATATATGCATATATACACATATGTAATGTTTTTAAAATAAAGATTGGCTTATACTATGCAAATTGTTCTGTAACTGCAGATGTATTTCAATTTTTTAGTACCCATGTAGCATTCATTACTGTAGATACTTCATAATGATTTAACTACCCTTCAATTGGTCAGCTGTTCTTGATTGGCTCCGATTCTCAATATTACAAACAGTTCTCTGTGAACTTTCTTATGCCTTTGTATGCTAATTCTATAAGGACCATTTACAGAAAGAGAATTGCACTACTAATTGATTGTAATGCTTAGATTGAGTAATATAACTCTAGGCAAGCCTTGATCTCCTAATCTGAGAAGCAGATGAAAGCCCGGGCCTCGGAGTCTTTGAGGGTGTGACGGGATAACGTAGGTACCATGAAGTTTGAGGACAGAGTTAGGACAGTGGACAGGAAAAGGGAGCTCGCATTACAACACACAGGAAATTCTCATGTGTGTTTTCCAGATTTTCTACAAAAAACATGTATTCTTTGTATGATCAGAAAAATAGCCAAAGGACTGTTACTGTAAAAGGAACACCCACATGGCAGCTCTATGCAGAGCTAACTGCCAGATTTCAGCCACCTCCTTGGAGTCAGGGGCGCAGCTCCTGGCGAGGGGTCTCCCTCACTCAGCGGACCCCACTGAGATGGTGCTCTCCTTTACCTGCCTCCCAGGTATAAGTGTTTTCATGTCTTCCTGACAAAGGAAGTGATGGAGTACCCAGGGATCGTACTGAATGAACTCAACTCCTACAGCTTCGACCTCAGCCGACACTTCCTCGTGCGTGAAATCTTTGAACAGGTATGGAGAGGGGTGTGGTACACCCAGCCATTCACGAGGACACGAAGGGAGAGGCTGACTTCTTGTTCTGATCTGCTTAGACTTTGAAAGCCATCCCTAACCCTGTAGAGTTGAAATCGATGTCAGGACATCAAGGAGAAAGCAGCTGAAAGTGTCTCTAAAGAGACCGTATCTTTCTCAGTTTAAAAAAAGGGTGAAGGTTCAGAATTCAGGGCTCAGGGCCGCATGGATGCATAATGACAGGCTGATTTATATGACACTTGGAGTTCCATTCATCGTACCCACCACTGCTGGGTGATTCACCTAAAATACAGCCCGGACCCACCCACTCTCCTGCTCAAAAGTCCCTCACCAAATCCAGCTCACAGTCCCTGCATGACCATAGAGGCCTCACACTCTCTGCTTCCCACCTTGACTCTCCCCGGTCCAGCAAAATCACCCCTCTTCCTGCGTATGCCCCCTGCCTGCCACCCTTCCTCATCCTGCTGCCTCTGCTGGGACCCCTCTGTCTCCACGGGTCCCAAACCCATCCGTCCTCCTGGTCCACTACCAGGGCAGGACCCCGCCCACTCAGCCTGACCCCTCAGCTCACCTTCCTCACCCCCTCCCACCTCTCCGGTCTCTAAGCATTTTTTTTTTTAATTTAATTGTTGTCAAATGCAGGAGTTAGGAGTTTGCCCAATTAGAATGTGTTTCTTAAAGGGCAAGTATGCCTTAATTATTATTCAACTTCAATTGCTCTTAGCACAGGTGTCTTGCACATAACGCAGACACAATAAATGCATCTGGGTAAATGCATGAATACCTGGAATGTCCTGGTTTGAATACACCAGAGTTCACTCTTTTCCCACACACCCAGCCAGAGTCCTGATACGGGATACCTGGCTCCTTCCCAGAGAATCTCTGCTCTCAGAAGGGATTCCTGCTTACATTGCAAATAAATGCTGCCTCATTGTCTAACCTCTGAGATCACTCTGGTCACCTGGGTTTAAGGTGTGGACACTATTATCATTTCAGCAAGCCCCATAGGGTTTAAAGGACTTGCCAAGATCACTCAGCTTGTAAGCAGCGGGGATTCAAATCCAGACCTGCAAACTCCACAGCACACACTGCTACCCATAACACAGTATATCTAGAACTTCCCCTGGAGCCTGTGAAGTAGAGAATTTGCAGGGTTAACAAGGGGGCTCCCAGGATCATGTAAGTCATGCTCTTTCTGTCTGTTCCCATCTAGCACAAAATGCAGCCAATTCCCACCCCTTCGTTGGCATCCCTCAATTTTTATATATATACAAATATATACATAGATTTGTTTTTTTGGTCCTTTGCTCCAGATCACTACCAAAAATGTGTCAGAACGAGCTTTTATTCCATTACTTCCCATGTGTGCTGTAAGGGTTTGCTAGCCTTCTTGGAATTAAGGAAAACTGGTTTCCTGCACTGGGAACACCCAGATAACTACAGTGAACTAAGTTGGCCAAGGCTTGCATCAGATACTGAAGGGAAAGGGCAGGTCCTTTTACTGAAAAGAAAAGAGATGTCCTCAGCAGTGGCCCTGTATAGAAAGGCGATGCTGGTCCTTCAATCAGTCGTGGTTTTTCCTTGTAGAACTTGGCTGGAGAAGTCATTTTCAAATTCAGGCAACCAGGTAACACTTTTATAATGCACGTTTGATTCTCCCTGACTTCAATCTTACGTATTTGTGGGTTGGGGATGCCCAATCCCGGCAACATTGGTAAATCGTCTCTCCCTGTGCTTTGGTGTTGGTCATCAACAGAAGCACATGAAAAGCCCTTCCAGAAGAGAATTAGAAGACTGAGGAAAAGGCTAAGGACTAAAGTGGAAATAAGCAAAAGTGAGGAAAGCGTAAGTAGAGGGACGAGTTCTACCAGGCCAGCAGAAGAGATGAAAGAAGAAAAGTATCAAGAAACAGAGTCCTCCATAACTGAAGAGGTCCTGAGCCAGCAGGAAAAATCTGCACTGAGCGATGAGATGGATGAGTCCGAAGAGGGCTCCATTCAAGGACTGGAAGAAATGCAGGTCGAAAGAGAGAGTTCCTTGAACCAGGAGAATGCGATGGTTCAAGAAGAAAGGAAGGAGGAGGAGGAAGAGGAGGAGAAGAAGGAGGAAGAGGTGAAGGAGGAAGAGATAAAGGAGGAGGAGAAGGAGGAGGAGGAGAGGGAGGAAGAGGAGAGGGAGGAAGAGGAGCAGGAGGAGGAAGAGGCAAAGGACGAGCAAGAGAATTTCTCGGTGGGTGAGGTAGGCCAGCAACTGATTCATTCTTAGGTGTGGGGAAAGTTTGCTCTGTCCATTCTGTGTATATCCCTAGTATAAGCTGGGGTCCCTGATGGACCAGTCTCCATAGAGATACATATAAAGAATTACAAAAGTTTTCACCCTTTCATCCTTTTTTTATTTTTGTGAATAGTGATCCAATTCTTCATTCACAGCAGTGCTTTTGTTTGTTTGTTTATTTATTTATTTTTGAGACAAGGTCTTTCTGTGTTGCCCAGGCTAGAGTGCAATGGCATCATCATCATCATAGCTCGCTGCAGCCTCAAACTCCTGGGCTCGGGTCGTGGCCTTCCAAGATGCTAAGATTACAGAGAGCAATGCCTTTCAAAATCCACCTTCCTGTCCTCATGTTCCTGCAGCCTACTCTGGCGTCAGCCCTCAACTATATGGCTTTCCTCATCTCTCCATTGTTCTCTCTGTCTCTCTTAGCTCCTCTTCATTGACTGGACCAACTTAGCCTCTCCTACTTCATCCTGGCCTATTCATTCCTTCTCTCTTCCTGTTTTCAAAAGATCCATATCCTAGCTGGCAGACAGAGCTCTCCTTTGAGTGCAGGGAAGTGACTCTCATATTAATAAATCTTGTCCTCAAAACACATTCAAATTTACAGAACAATAAATTGAATTCCATAATTGTGGAATTACGAAAGACTCATTTCCTATATTGCTTTGGAAGAATGGGTAAATGAGACTTCTTTTTAAGCAGGAATCCCAAACTCAAATGCCCACAGGTATATAATAGAAAAGAGGGCTGGAGACCGAGTGTAAAATAATGACAGGTGATAAAGACTGTGTAGTCATTACTCAGCCCCAGCCAAAGATGCCATGTGAGAATGCAGGCTCACCATCATCATATTTTCTGATGTTTTAAGAGAACTCAGAAACCCAGATTTTTATGTAGAACATCCTAATTTTAAAAGTGCTATGGGGGCAAAAAAAAAAAAACAAAAAACTGACAGGCAAAATTTGGCCCGCAGGTTTATAATCTCTGTTATTAAGAAGCATGTGGTTGACATCCCCAAGTCCGTTTGATGATGTCGTCTAAAGTCTTGTTACCTGCTTAGGACGAAGACAATGAAGAGAGTCTGGAGGAGATCTACTATGAGTGCATGGAGTCCTTCAAAACCTCCAGTGGAAACATTTATTTTGTCTTCCTGCCCCTGGAAGAAGAAGAGCATTTCAGGAAGCCCCATTCCTCCTTCTCAGCCATGCTCATCGACAACACTTCCAGTGCCAAGTACATAGAACAAGTGATAATTCCAGCCAAACTAATTTTAGAAATTAAGAAACAGTGAGTAGAAAACTATTTTATTCTCATTCTGTTATTCTGGGTTTTATGAACAAGGTGAAATATTGTAACAAAAGATTAGACTAGTTTCAGCTGGAAAAAGAAAACATATAGGTAACTGAGGGAGGATAGGGATGAGAAATGCAATAAAAAATAGCAAATGTCCAGGAATTATTTGCCGTCACAAGGATCTTCCATGAGAGCGACCCCTTATGCCCCTTCCAGGATGCTCTGCTGGCTTGGGCCTCGTCCATAAGAAACATTCTTTTCCCTGCCAGATGCTTCTGGGTTTCTAGTTCCTGGCACATCTGTACTCTTGAGGTTTCTTTTTTTTTTTTAATTCTGTAGATGTAGACTATAGGTATGAATATATCATGTATGATATTTTATAGTAACTATGTGACACATTCATTGAAGAAAATAGAAAACGAACAATGAAAAATACACAAATGACCCATAATCCTATCACTGAGAATTTACATTCCCTGACTCCCAAGTTTCTGGGCCTTCGTATTAGAGTTTGGACCAAACATGAACATTTGCATTTGGCTTTTAGATGGCGTTTCCATAGCTCTCCTGCCTCTGCAATGTCATGGGTAGGACTAATTAGCTAGCGATCATCACCTGGCTAGTCCACTTCCCATGTTCACACATGGGCAGGGGGCCAAAGGCAGGAGGTGGAAGGAGTACCGTCAGGCCTCTGAGCTCTTTCTCCTGCACCTCAGCATCACCTCGCCTAGGAAATGTCTGTTGCCTCAAACGTCATCCTTCTTCCTCATCTGTGCTCTCCATAGCCCAGAGGACAAAGATCACCAAGGACCACCACAAGAGCTGTTATTCATTGAGAGTATTTAATCCCTTCAATAACTGTGAGAGAGGTACCATAATTAACTTCATTTTCCAGATGAAGAAACCGAAGCTCAGAGAGTTAGTCATTTGGCCAAGATCTCCAAGACAGGAAGCAGTTAGATCCCAGATATGCATGTAGACCCTGTAATTCCAGAATCTTGCACCAACCACCATGCCTTGTTATCTAGTCTTGTGACTAACCAGAAAAAAAATTCTGTCCAACTGATTGGATTTGTATATTGGATGATAACAAACACTCATAAAAGCATGAGAATCTCAATAAATTACCCATTTATTCTATTTGTTTATTCTATTTCCTACAAGAAATAGAACTATTACCAACGCCCCAGGAACCCACCTCACATACCCATCCCAGGTCACCACCCTTTCTTCCCCAAGGATAACAAATATAACTTCTAAGTTCATTTTGCTTATTTTTGAACTTTTTTTAAATGAAATCATACAGAACTCACTCTTTCATTATGTTTGTAAGACATATATATTCTTGAACATAGCTAGAGTTTACTTTTTATTTCTATTTGATATCCCATTATAAAAAATATAATCCATTTTATGTATCCATTCTACTGATGCACATTTGGGTCTCTTCCTATATGGGGATATCACAGTAATGCTGCTCTGAACATTCTTACACCAGTCTTCTGGTGAGCATATGTGTACATCTCTGTTACATCCATAACTAAGCGTGGAATTGTTGAATCACAGAGTATGTCCATGTCCATCTTTAGGAGATACAGCCAAAAGATACTACCAAAGAGTTTCCAAAAGTGGTTTTAACAGTTTTACAGTCTGCAACAGTGTAGGGGTGTTCCAGTTGCTCCACAACCTCAACAACAGTTGGTATTGTCAGTGGTTTTTATTTTAGCCATTCTAGTGTAATTATAGTGGTGCCTCACTGTGTTTTTAATTTACATTTTCCTGATGAGTACTGACGTTGTATACCTTTTCATATACTTGTTAGCCATTTGGTTATCTTTTTGCGAAGTGCCTCGTGAAATCTTTTGCCTGTTTTTTCTGGTGGATTGTCTTTCTTTGTATTAATTTATGGGTGTTAGTTACATATCCCATGTAAGGCTTGTATCACATAAATATATGGCAAATGTTCATCTCTCTGTGCTGGCTGATTACACTCTCTTTAAATGTATCTTTTGATGAACAGAAGTTCTTATTTTTAATAAGGTCCCATTTGTCAATTTTTTTTCATTAGAGTTAGTTTACTCTGTGTCCTAAGAAATTTTTGCCTGCTCCAAGGTCATGAAAATAGTCTCCAATGTTATGTATTAGAAATGCTCTTTTTAAAAGCTTCCGTATTAACATCTAAAAGGTACCTGGAATTGATTTTTGTTTGTGGTGTGAACAGGAGTCAAGATTCATTTCTTTCCCACATGGAGAACCAGTTGACCCCGGGCTGTTTACTGAGAGACTCTCCCTTCCCTCACTGCTCTGGCACACTCCTCTTCTGCTCCTGCACGTGTCTCTCCTTGCACAACCACCTCACACTGCTTGGTTACTACAGCTTTACTCTAAGTCTTAATACCTGGTGGTGCAACTCCTTCAACTTTGGTCTTCTCCAAGACTGTCTTCGCTATTCTCGCTCCTTTGTATTTCCACATACATTTTGGAATCAGCCCATCAGTTTCCATAAGAAGACATCTGTTGAGATTTTTTTTTTCTTGTTACTGCATTGAATCTATAGATTCATTCTGGGAGAACCGACGTCTTAACAATACTTGGCCAAAAAAGCACCATAAACTTTAAAAAGAAAGAAATGATAAGCTGGGAATCCATATTTGCAACTCAAATCAAAGTCAATGAGCCTCATGTCCCCAGTATATTAAGAGCTCCTAGAAATTGATTTTTTAGAAAAGAGCAGCTATACACAATAGAGAAATGGAGAAAAGACATTAATGGACAGTACACAGAAAAAGAATTAAATATTCTTAAACACACAAATATATGCTTGATCTCAGTCATATGACAAAATTGTTCAATTGAAAAGTTTGACAATACACTCTGAGGCTGTGGAGAAACAGTAACTATTATTTGTTGCTGATGGGAATGTAAGCTGCCTTCCAGGGGCAACAGTATGGCCATATCTGCCAAAACTACAAATGTATTTTAACCTTTGATTCAGTAATTCCAGTTCAGAGGCATTTATCCAGTGGAAACATTTCTATGCTTGACATATGGACAAGGCTATACTTTGCAACCTTCTTTGTAAGAGTGAAAGGTTGGAAACCACCCAGTGTCCTTCAGCAGTGTCAGGGTTAAATGAATGGTGGTTCATCCGCACAAGGAAATACAATGTAGTTGGGAAATAAAATGGGGAAAAAGGAGTGAAAGGGTCTCGTTATGGGGAGACCTCTCATGGGACATGATTGCTGGCGTGACCCTGGCTGGTCTCTCCCTTAGACTTCGAGCTGGCTTCTTCGAACACCTGGAGAAGTGGTTTGACCAGTGTGCCCTCAACGCCCGGGTCATCGTGGCCACCAAGATTGATGAGCTGGATTCAGAACTGGAGCTGCGTCTGCACCTGCACCAGCCAAGAGCCCAGAACATTGAGAAGGACATCCACAACGTCAGGGCAGGTACAGACCCTGCCTGGGAAGGCCCGCCCTGCCCCCAGCCCCTCCCTCAGCGTCTGCTCCACCATGGCTCTGCATTCACTGGCTGCCCTGCTTCGCACCGTGCAGCAGTTAGCATGTCCTCAGCACACCACAGAAGATGTGCCTGAGGGCTCGCACCGCCCAGCCTTGCAGAGAAAGGTAGTTCTCTGAATCCCCATTTGAGAATTGTTTTTCCTTTTCATTTTTTAAAAAAGCGTGTTAGATTCAGAAATGAAGAGTATTGTCCTGTTTTAGGTCTTGGATCCCAGATCTGCTCACATACCTATCAGATACACACCTGCGAGGTGGATGCTCTAGAGGCAAGCGTGTAGCTCAGGGATCAGAGCACTCAGGCTTAACTTCCCTCGCTGTGTGACTCTGGGCAGGTTATCTGACCTCTCTGACCCCCCCTCACCTGCAGAAGGGTGTATGGGTGCAAGGCATGGCAGGTAGTAATGAACACTCCTGAAATGGCATGAGCACCTGGCACAAGATACAGCCTCCCAAAGTGGTCGCCATTATTTCCTCCTAATCACTTACACTTAAAAAGACAAGCATTTCCCTCTTAGGTGGTGGGCCCTATTAATGGGGGGGCACATTTTAGTAGGATCCTTTAATGACCCCTGTCGGGTTTCCACTCAAATCACACGCCAAGCTCCATCATAGCCCTTTAGAGCTAGCAGGGTACCCCTTCAGGATCCCATGCAAACTCCTGTTGCCCGGGCCAGGGAGAGTCGTGCAGGCAGATAACTGGCCTTGAATCCCACTGCTTGCTGCCCCAGCAACTTGCCTGGCATTTGGCACCTCGCTGTCCTCCTCTGGAAACTGTGTGCACTGAATGCACCGTGAGGAATAGAAAAGATTGTACATGCCTCCTTCCCTGGCTCCCTGGCCCAGCATTCAATGTGGAAACTGAGGCCAGAGAAATGAAGGTCTCATGTCACTCCATCTTTTGGCAGAGCTGGGACCACAGCTGGGAGCTGGGACTCCCACCACTTTAGATAATAGGGGGGTCAGACGGGCAGACGCGGGGGCTCTCTGCTTGCACTAAAGGTTTGTGATGGGCTCTGGAAGCCCAATCCTTGTTCTTTCTACTCTACCTTGGAAGTCAGTTGGAATTCAGGCTCACTGGAGACGATTACCCACTGATGTAAAGGGGCAAACCCAGACTGCTCAGCTTCATGCTCGTCCCCCCAGACCCTCTCACCCAGATCTCAGCCCTCCCCAGCACCACCGCCCATCCCACCTGCTGCTGGGCTGCTCCTGGAACTCTTCACCTCCCTGGCTTTGTCCTCTCTGCCTCCGACAGGGTGTCTCCAGCAGCGGGGAGAGTGCCTGGCTCAGTCTGGCCTCCCTGAGGTCACGGCCCATTCCTAGCCCAAGGCCTGGCGAGGGCAGCAGGGGCAGGACAAGGGGACCTTCTCCCGAACTGTCCCTGCTCTGCAGCTGGCCCAGGAGGGGCCGCGGGCGGGCAGTGTTCCAGGAAAGGGATGTGCTAAGGGGAGTGGGGTGCCAGAGGCCCTTGTCCTCTTGCAGCCGAGCTCCTGCTTCATCGAGAGCGGTTGGACAGCCACTGCGCGGGGGTGGTCGAGATGCTGAAGAAGAAGAGGCTGATGTTCTGCCAGTTCCAAGAAGAGCAAAACATGAGGAGCAAAAACTTCCGCCGCAAGATTCACGACATGGAGCACGTCTTCTTGAACGCCACCAGGAGCCAAAAGTAAGGGGCCCTGGGAGTCTCGTCCCACCCCCATGGCTCTAGAACCCCAGCCAGGCTGCTGCTTTCACAGGAGCCATCCCTCCCTGTCCAGGAAGGAGCAGAAAGCACCGCAGGAGCCCTCTTTTGAGTCACCCTCTTTAGCAGAGTCAGAGTCAAACTCTGCGAAACATGGGGGGAGAGTGGGGAGCGAGCAGGGAAGAGAGCAAAGGGAGGTGCACATAGTCAGCACCCAAGGCTGCCAGCCACGTGCCATGAACATCAGTGGTGGGAAAGATCGCTTCCCCTCAGGGAAATCAGGAAGGGCTTCCTGCAGGAGGCGGCCTTTGAGATGAACTCAGAGGCACCCTGGCCTGGGATGGAGGAATGTGAGAGGGGGCTGAGTTCCCCAATCAGGGAAGGAGCTCAGGGCAGAGCAGGGGGCTCCAGGGAGGCCATGCAAGGCTATGAGATGGAGGCCTCGGGCAGCCACAGGGAGGAGGCTGGCAGGTGTCTGCACAGCCGTCAGGTACACGGGAGGCAGCTGGTGGGGTGGACTCGGTTGTAAAGAGGAAGCTTGCAGGGCACTCTCGGGAGAGTACGAGGTGCAGGAGCTGCGTTGCCGGGATGAGACACAGCCTGCTGGAGGGAGGATGAAGATCCCGTAGGGCCTGGGATTCTTTTACCACTTTGGTGCCAGAGAAAAGAGAGGGATGCCCTCTGACCAGCACACGCAGAGTGACACACTGTGTGTTGCACATCCTGGAACTTTGAACTTCCCTATGCTGCCTCCTTTGCTACCCAAGAAGCTGGGCAGTGGTTCTGGTGGCCCCACAGCTGGGCATGGCTCGTGGCGCGCAAATAGCCTCTTGGAATGTCATCCCAGGCCCAGGTCATCATTCAACACCCCCAGGCTGGTCACTCAACACCCCCAAGCTGGTCACTCATCAGCGTCCTGCCCCTTCCGTGCCCCCAGGCTGGTCACCATCACCACCCGCCCCTCCTGTGTCCCCTGGGGTGGTCCCCCATCACCATCCTGTTCCTCCTCTGTCTCCCATAGGCTGGTCATTCTCAGCAGTACACTGCAGCGGGAACTGCTTAGCTATGTGGATGTCACGCAGGTGTCCCTGCGCAGCTTCCGGCAGCACTTGGAGGAGAGTCTGGGCAAACTCCGCCTCACAAACATCGAGTTCGTCAAGCACTGCAGGTGGGAGCCGGTGTCCAGGCCTCTTCAGGCCATCGGGTTTCTTTATTGGGGAGTCGTCTTGTTTCCCCCTTAATTTTGTACTTTGACAAAATATACATAACATAAAATTTACCATTTTAACCATTTTTAGGTGTACAGTTCAGTGGCAATAAGTACATGCTCATTATTGTGCTACGATCACCACTGTCGGTCTGCAGAAGTTTCTCATCTTCACAGCTAAACTCTGTACCATTGAACACCAGCCCCCCATGGCTCCTCCCCCAGCCCCTGGCAACCCCTTTCTGCTCTAGGTCTCTATGAACTTGACTACTCTAGGTACCTCGTATAATTGGAATCATATGCTTGTCCTTTTGTGCCTGGTTCATTTCATTTAGCATAATGTCTTCAAGGTTCACCATGTTGTATCATGTGTCAGAAAATCATTCTTTTTTAAGGCTGAATAATATGCCACAGTGTGTATATATCACATTTTGTTTATCCATTCATCTCTTGATGGACATTTGGGTTGTTTCCACCTTTTGGCTATTGCGAATAACGGTGCTAGGAACAAATGCTTATTTGAAGCCCTGATTTCAATTCTTTTGCGTATATTCCCAGAAGTGGAATTGCTAGATTATATTGCAATTCTATGTTTTGGGAGGAATCATCATACTGTTTCCATAGCAGCTGCATCATTTTACATTCTCATCAGCAATGCACAAGGGTTCCAGTTTCTCCATGTCCTTACCAATACATGTTAATTTCCTGATTTTTTTTTAAATAACAGCCATCTTAATAGGTATGAGGTGGTATCACATTGTGGTTTTGATTTGCATTTCCCTGATTAAGGGTGTTGAGCGTCTTTCTGTGCGCTCACTGGCCATTCTTTCCCCTTATTTTTCCCCCTGAGATTTTAACTCAATCCTAAATGAAAATAATCCTGGATTTAGTCTTTTGCATTTGTGAAAAGATATGTTTATTTTTTAAAGCTTATGTTATTTTAAAAATCACAGATCTTTTACTCATTATAACATAATCAAACACAGATGTATATAGAGTTAAAAGTGGAAGCCCTCAAAAGTATATATTTTTGTGTGCCTGTATTTAGGCGTGCACAAGCAAAAATTGCTGTTTAATAGTTTTTTAGAAAAATGGAATCCTAGTATGCATACTGACCTACAATCCCCCATCCCACTACCATGAAATCATGGTGGAGGCTAAAGGAACTTTCTTTCCACTCCCTAAAATTTCAATGATTTGAGTCCGTAAGAGGCAGATTGACAGGAGAAAAGGCACACAGATTTATTAACGTGCAAGTGCATGGGACTCACACACAGTATGAAATTCAGAGGAGGGCCAGATGGCTGGAGCTTAAATATCCCCTTCATAGGGGAGAGGGAAGGGGGATGTAGGCAATTTTAGAGGAAGAGTAAGCGATTTTTAGGGGAGATGAATAGGCCCAAAGAACAGACAATAGCCTGGGACACGGTCTGGGCTCTGGGTGTGGTGTCAGCTCTAGTCTTCCTCCATGCAATATGCATCAGTTTCCCCTGGCTGGGGAAGGGATTGCAACAGCTGAAAATCTTCTGGAGGACCCAGACTTTAGGCAGAGAGGGGAGCTTCAGAGAAAACCTTTCCCTGCATTCACTGCTCCCCGGGTGCTCTCAGTTTGAAGTCCAAAACGGCACCTTTTTGGGGGTTTAGAGTATCATTTTCTGAACTCCAACAGTGGGCACCTTCCATGTTGCTATCTGCAAGGCTTGCATTTGTTTTAAATATTATCGAGATTTTTCTGATTACAAAAATAGTATTTTTTAAAGAAGGTAGTGAAAACTAGCACTCTAATTTGACATTGGTGAGGCATCTCTACCTGCTTATTTCTGCATCACTCTGCGTATTTTAGCTTCATTGCAGCTAATTTCTTCATATTGTCCTTCCTCGTCATTGATCCACTCTGTAACCGTGTTGAATCTCCTGGTAAATCTATTCATTGAGTTTTTAATTGTAATTATTATAGTTTCCGCTTGTAGTTATATTTGATTCTTCTTCAAAATTGCCTGCTCATATCTTCAAGCTTGTCTTTTATTTCTTGAAGCATCTTAAACCTAGTTATTTTCTGATCTAAATCTGATAATTCTAATATCTGAGGTCTTTATGGAGGATCTGTTCTTGTTCTCTTTTGTTTTTGAGGCCTGGACTGACACTGGCTTCCTTCAGAGAAAATGCTCATTTGTTTCTGCTGAGGGGCCACTACCTACCCAGGACCAGCTGGAATTCTCTGCTTGGGATTTTTTTTTTTTTTTTGATCACTCCAGAGAATATGAATTCAGTTTGTAAATGTGTGTGAAGTCTAGTTTGTGCTATGGCTCTCAGGGGAGAGGCATCTTTCTTTCCTCCCTGTCCTTGGATGTAGACAGGCCAGACTCCTGGTTTCTGGTGGGGTTCATTCCTCACTCAATTTCATACTGCAAGTGTTGTCCTCTGGGTCCAGCTCTAGGCTGTCGCCTCACCTGTGCAGTCTTCCCGGCTAAAACAGTCTCCAGGGCAAAGCCAGCTTTGGCACCCACCCACATTCCAAGGAACCTTCTAGTCTCACTTCGTCTGGAATTCTTATCTTTATGCAGCTCCAAGAAAACTATCTTCATTTTGAATTTTATCCAGCATTTTATCTGTTTCCGTTGGGTCTGTCAAGGTGTCCAGTCTGACAAACTGACACAAATGGAAATTCTGCACCATTTACAAATCCCCACTGCTCTACTTGAGCTGCCTACATTCATTTCCCATCATCCTGTGCTTTCAATCTGAGGCCTGGATTAAAAGTGTGTTAAGCACAATATGTGGGACAGGTGGGAGCTTTCAGGTCTGATTAGTGGATTTGACTTCTCAATTATTTTCAGATTGTTTTCTGAGGGAGGCAACTTTTCTCCTGAAGAAATCAGCTCACTGTGTCATCGACTAGAGAAGGAAGCTTCTCGAATAGAGTTTTTTGAAAGCTTAATCATGCTCTACATGGAGAAGATGGAGACCGATTACCTGGACCAGGTGGGGGAGCCCAGCCCTGCTCTCCAGCCAGGCCCCGGGACCAGCGGTTACAGAGTGTCGCCCTGTTCAGCTCCCCCTGAAGGGAGGGCCAAGTGCCCCCCACCAACCTCTAATTGGGCCTGTCCCCCTCCTCTTCCAAAGTCCAAGAGTTCCAGTTTAAGCGCCCCCACCAGCCCCCCGCTTATCTTTCCATACAGGCCAACGATGTCATCAGCAAGTTTGAAAGTAAATTCCATCACCTGTCCACGGACCTTATTTTCATAGAGAAAATCCAGCGCTTGCTGACAAATCTGGAAGTGAACATCAAGAGCCAGGTAGGACAGATGCATTCTTCATCGAGGGGTATTTGTCACACACAGCTGTACACCAGGCCCTGTCCTGGGTGCTGGGACGCCGGTGCGGTCTCTGTCTGTGACACTCGCTCTCCGGCTGGAAAGACAGAAATGAAATCTTAATAGCTGCTAACATTCACGAGTTGCTGTGCACCATGCACTGCGCTAACCACTTACTTGTATTTGCTGTATCAGTCCCTGTAAGAACTGTATGAGGCAAGTACTGTTTTTATCCCCATTTTAGAGATAAAGAAACTGAGGCAGACAGTAATTCAGTGACTTAGGTGGGAACACAAAGCTCTTTTTTTTTAAATTTTATTTTTTTAATTGACAATAATTATATTATTTATGGGGTACAATGTGATGTCTTGATACATCTATACATTGTGGAATGATCAAATCAGGCTAATTAACATATCCTTTACCTCAAATATCTATCATTTCTTTGTGGTGAGAACGTTTAAGATCCTTTTAGCTATTTTGAAACATACATTATTACTAACTATAGTTATCGTGCAATGACTTTTTCCTCCTAACTGAAACTTTGTACCCTTTGACCAACATCTCCCAATTCCCCATCTAAACCCCTCCCCGCTGCCTGCTTCTGATAACCACCCTTTATTCTCTACTTCTGTATTTTTTATTATTTATTTATTTATTTATTTATTTTGAGACAGAATCTCACTTTGTTGTCCAGGCTAGAATGAGTGCCGTGGCATCAGCCTAGCTCACAGCAACTTCAAACTCCTGGGCTCAAGCAATCCTTCTGCCTCAGTCTCCTGAGTAGCTGGGACTACAGGCATGCGCCACCATGCCCGGCTAATTTTTTTACATCTATATATTTTTAGTTGTCCAGCCAATTTCTTTTTATTTTTTTAGTAGAGACGGGGTCTCGCTCTTGCTCAGGCTGGTCTCGAACTCCTGAGCTCAAACAATCCTCCCACCTCGGCCTCCCAGAGTGCTAGGATTATAGGCGTGAGCCACCGCGCCCGGCCTACTTCTGTATTTTTTAATCCTCAAGTTTTTTTCAGAATTTTACGGGGGCACACACGTTTTGGTTACATAATTTGCTTTTGTACAGTTTGAATCAAAGTCGTGAGTGTGCCCTCCACCCAGGTAGCGTGCATTGTACCCGTTAGGTGTGAATTTACCCATCGCTTCCTCCCTGCTCCCACCCACTTGATTTCCCTTGAGTTTTACTTTCATAAGTGTTGATCTGTTAGGTCCAATTTAGTGTTGAGTACATGTAGTGTTTGTTTTTCCATTCTTGCCATACTTCACTAAGAAGAATGGTCTCCAGTTCCATCCAGATTGTTACAAAAGATACTAGATCACAAAGCTCTTAAAGGCTGGAGCCGAAGTGTGAACCCAAGTCTGATGGACGCCAAGAGTGGATGGCCTCAACCATGAACAGGCCACCTGTGTGAAAAGAGGGCAAGAGGGCCGTGGGGGGCATGAGGGAGCAGAGAGGGAGGATTCAACCAGGCTGGGAAGGCGAGGCTGCCCAGGCTTGAGGGAGAAGGAGGAGCCTGCCCAGCAGGAGGGTGGGGAGCAGAGTGTCCCCAGAGATGGTAGCTAACATCCTGGGGAGCGTGTGAGGGAGATGGGAGAGGGAATGGGGAGATCTGAGGCTGGAGAGGCACCCACGGGGGCCACGTGATCAGGGCTGCATTTGAGGGGCCCTGGCTACTGGCTGCAGAAAGGCTGGAAGTGAGTAGGAGTGAGGAAGGGGTGCAAGGCAGAGGTGGAGAGCATTGTGGCCTGGACGATGTGTCAGCAGGGGCACATTCTGATCCCAGAGTCGAGTGGTGGTGGGTGGGCAGGACTCAGGGTGCCCTGGAAGTGAAGGGCCTGGGTTATCTACATAGTTCTGCGCACCATTCAGGGAACGGTGTTTGAGGACCCACTGGGGCTAGGACAAGCGGAGCCGAGGAGGACGGGACCTGTCTTTTGGGAGTGGCAAATGCATTCCAATAAAAGAAGGATGTGCCGGGCTCTCAGGCTCTGAGGTCCCAGCCTCCTGCCCCTGTGGCCCCAGGAAGCACTTAATTCACTCGTCTGTGAAAGGGAAATCATAAAAGCAACTCCTAAGATCATGACACCAATAAATGAGCTAATGTGTGCTCAGCTTTTGACCTAGTCCCTGGTGTGTAGTGAATCCTCAGTAAACACAGGCTCTGGTGGAGCCTCTCAGGGCTTTCAGCCGTTCCACAAGGGGGGAAGGGCAGCTTCTGGGAGCAGAGCCCAGGGTTCCAGGGCATGTCACCCTGCCCTTGGTTAAGGAGCTCCCGCTGGTGCTGGCACAGATTCCTTCTTCTGAGCTGATATCTGGGGACTGTTCACTGTGCACAGGGGTTGCATTTTTTAATATATGACACCTTTGATAAGCAAAAGACGTTTCCATCATGGACAATATTGAAAACATAGAACATATACAAAAAGTAAAAAATAATCCATAATTCTACTACATAGTCATAACCCCTATTTAATATTTTGATTTATCTTTAAGTTTTTTTCTATACATGGAAAGATAGGGATATACCAAAATTGGCTTCTTGCTATTTATACAATTTTAGAAGCCGTATAATCTTTAAAGATTCTTCAAAAACACTGTTTTGATAGTTTCCCTCTAGTGGATGTGTTGCAGTTTTTACTTAAGCATTCCTTTCTGGAGGAACATTTAGTGGATTTCACTTCTCGTTATGACACCTGCCTGGGACACTCTGACTGCGTCCACAGGGTGTATCCTGAGAGCTAGAAACCTGGACCAGAACTTGAACCTTCTAAGGCTCTTTAAGGTTTCTAGGTGGCTTTTACAGACTCAGCCCTGCGTCGTTAGAGCAGGAGCCTGTCCCTCTATCAACTCCCTCATCACACTCTGGGGTGCCAATTTTCTTTAGATGTTCTTTATTTGATAGGAAAAAAATATCTTTTACATTTGTATTGATCTAGTTTCTGGTAAAACTTCACTTCTTTCCTGGTTTCATTTTTTCAGTGCTTAATCAATTTCTCAGATAATATGCTTTGCTGAACATTTTCCTGATCACAATATGTATTCTAGCAACAAAATCTCGGGACCTCTGGTCTTCTAGGTGGCAAAATCCAATTTGCAAACGGATCAATTAAATTCTTCTCTGGAACAGCTTCAGCGTAAGATAGAAACTCGTCAAGACTCAAAGGGTGATAAAACAGTAAGTGCTCAGTCGATTCTACCTGCGAATAATAAAGATGTGTCATGCTAGAATCGCGACCTTGAAATAAACTTTCATGCGTGCACAGGATTTCTGCAGCACAAGGGGTGTCGTGGAGCCTTCCTCCTTAACCCCTGTTTTACTCAAAGGAATGAAGGAAGGAAGAGAAGAGGAACCAGCCACCGTCCCCCCCGCCACAGCCCCTCAGGCAGGCATGTGGAGTCCAGGGATGGGGGCCGGAGTCTGGCTTCCTCTGCCCTCAGTACCCCCAGGATGTCGCCAGGTGTCCCTTGCTGTAATGGGAACTCAGCCTGGTGCTGACAGAAGCAGAGCTCTGCCCTCTCAACAACTGCTTTTGTTTGACTTTTCACTTGTTTCTTTTGATCCCAGCACATAAACTGATTTTTTCTGTCTAAACCATGAAAAGTCAGAATTGGAGCAGAGCTTGGGAGGGGCTTGGTTCTAAGTGCCTGCCAGGCCCCGATCAGCAGAACAGGTCTCTGGCTGTCTTTGTGCTTGTTTTCTGCCACGAGTACACATCTCTGTGCCCCATTCCACGTGTGCCCAGGCCACCCTGAGAAACCTTTCCTTAACAGCTCAGCCAGGCACTCCCAGAACCGGATGCCCCCACCTGAGGGTTCTGGGGTGGGAGGCCTCCTCCTCACCATCCTCTGTCCTTTCTCTTCCAATTCAGTGACGCTGAGTTGTGGTTCTATTACTAGCACTAAGAGGACATTTATTTTTCTTTCTTTATTGCTTTTAACATATGGTATTGCATGATTCTTGAGAAAAGTTCGAACATCCACAAAGCGTCAAGTGCAGAATAAACGTCCCCCACACTATTCTCATTTTGGACTCTAAACCCTGACACGTACATTCATGCACGTGTTTCTGTACATCCACTGAGATCACTTGCGCTGCAGTGCAGATGTGCAGATGAAGGGTGGTTCCTATATTTTGCCCGTGACTTACCTGGTCTTGCTTCTGAGCCCACCCACCGGGGAGCAGGGGAAAAATAAGGCACCTGCTGTGCCCCCTCACCAGGCCCTTTAGGGCAGGCTCTGCCTCTCCCGAGCAGAAATGTTCAGTGTCTCACATTTCCTTGCTTCCCTCCCCCTGCTCTGTCCTCTCCTGTCAGGGTGTTGAGCGAGTGCCAGGGGCTTGCCCAGCCTCCGGGCCAGGTGAGGAACACGTGAGCGTGGTTGCACAGGTGTTCCTGTGTTGATGGACGAGGCTGGTTTGACGGTCTGCAAGCGATAGCAGTGCCTCACGTATGTGATGAGGGAGAGGATCCTCACATTGCTTCCCCGCGTACCTGTGGGGTGCTGCTCCAAGCTGGGGAGGGTGCATGTTAGACGTTGCCATGGAGATGGCCAGATTGCCCTCCTGCACACTCCTACACACCCTCACCACCTGGACCAAATGTTTCCTTCTAAACACAGAATGCTAGAGCCAGAGGACAGCCTGGGGAATATTCTGTGTCCCCGTCTTACAGATGAGGAGACCGAGCTGAGTAAGTTCGAGTCATTTGCCTGGAGTTGAACATGTAGAACAGGAACAGAACTCGCGATGTCCCCCTCAGTGAAGTGTGTGCTGGCTCAGTGCAGCCTAGGAGAGCCAGCCCAGCGTCCCCTCTCCCCTGGGCCCTCCCTGCTAGTAAGGAGCTGCCTTCGAGCCAGGAGGCATCCTTACCAGCCCAGCCGTCATTCCTGCAGCGCCGGTGCAATCCGCCTGCTCTCCGGCAGGCTGCTTCCTAGGTCTTCCTTCCTCCATGTCCTCACTAGGTAGTGACCACAGAAGAACTCCTCGGCTTTGTCCGAACTTGGAAAGAAAGACTGAGCCAGAGGATTCAGTACCTCAACTGCAGCCTGGAGATGGTGTCTGTGACGCAAGTGGTCTTCACGGTGAGGAGCGGGACGGGGCTGCAGGGAAGGGGTGAGCGATCGTCTGGGCTCCCCGGAGACCAGCAGGGCTCTGCTGGACACCAGACCCACTGAGATGCCATGGACAGGTACAAGCGGAGTCAGATCTGGATTCTAATCCCCAATGGGCCACTTCCCTGGCACCACCATCAGCACCCTCGACTCACCCCATCCACTGGCTCTCGGGCCGGCCCCACCTCTCAGCCCCTTCCTACCCAGCTGCACCTGGGCTTCTCCCCATGCCACCCCCACCATCTCATCCAGACCCACTGCCTCCCACCCACCTGGCCACCCATGTCTTTGCACATCCCCCGTGGTCCCTTCCCTGAGCTGCCGCCAGACCAAATGTCAGAGGTCTGACCATGTCGCCTCCCTGCCCTCAGGTAAAGTCCAAACCCTTTAACTGGATGCACGCAGCAGCCTCGGTGGCCCGTCCTACATGCCTTTTCATCCCTCTCACCCTGCCAAAGACGTCACTTCCCCCAAGCCTTCTCCCACCCCCTGGTCAGGGTTGGGGTCTCCTGGCCCACGCAGCACCACCCGCTTCCCCATGAGCACACAGACCACACAGTGAGTCCCCATTTAAGAGGCTGTCTGCCCGAGATGTGAGCCTGACAGGGCGGAGCCTGTGTTACCCTCACCCCTGCCTGCTCCTCACCACGGGTTTTACCCACAGAGGCGCTCGGCCCACTTGCAGGGCCAGAGAGCTGATGGCCGCAGAGACGCCGCACTGCCAGGCCCTGCGCTCCCCGTCGAGCTGTGACCAGCCCTCCTTCTGCAGGGAGCCCCTTCCCACCACGCAGCCGGCACTCGGTCTCCCTCCGCCTCTGTCAGCACAGCACCTGGCAGGGTGGAAGCCCCACGGGTCCAGCCTGGACCCTTCCCTCAAGGGGCTAGGCCACCACTGAGATGAGACTCAGAATGAAACAGGGACCAGCCTGACTAAGCTCCTACAGCGGCCACAGATTCCACCCTTTCTCTAAGGTCCTGCTCACAGGGAGTTGGCCACTTGCTCAGCCTGGCACTCATTCATTCCCTCGTCCATTTCGCCAAAAACGCTGCCTGGGCACATCTGCAGGTCTCACTTCAATCTCACAGAAGATGCTGGAACTTTGCTTTCACAGTACTGGTCCAAATTTTGACCAAGCATTTATTGGTATAAGTGCAAGTTAAACATCTGTCTCTTCTGACAAGACTGCAAGCTCCGTAAAGGGCAGAGATCACAGGTGACCTCTTGGCCCATGTCCCCAGAACGCAGGCAGAGACTCGTGGAGAGCAGGTACTTGGGAAACATTTTAAAGGCACGAATGAACAGACGAATGAACAACCCTCTAAGGGAGATGGGACCTCTACCCCTTTAAAAAGAGAGGACGGAGGCTCGAGGAGGTTGGCCAGCTCGCCTCCGGCCACACCACTTGGATGAGGAGGTGCTCGAGCGTGAACCCAGCCTGCTGCCTCCCCCACACCTGGGCTGGTCTCCACACACCCAGCCCTTCTCTCTGGCCTGCAGGACACCGTCTTGACTGACCTGGAGGAGGAGAGTGACATCGTGGTATCTTCAGAAGTCCTTGCAGAGGAGTCCAAGGAGAACCCGATCACCCCTGAGTCCTTCGGCCTGCCGAGCCGCATGGGGAAGCCCATGATTGAAGACCCGGCTGTGCAGGTGGTCAAGAAGATCCTGCAGTGAGTGGCTCTGGGGTGCACACTGGGGCCTTGCCACCATGGCCCATGACCTTGAACCTTCAGGGACCGGCTTGGGGGCCCCACACACGGGGGTGCCCCTGTGACCTTGAGCAAGGGGCTTCCCACTCAGAGCCTCAGTTCCTCATCTGAAATGGGGCCCACGATGGGACATCCCAGCTGGGATGCTGCCCCCAGCCTGTCCTGAGCTGTCCTCATGGTCACTGTGGAATAGCTCACATCCTTTCCTTTGGTTTTGTACTTTCCAGCTCAAAATGGCCAGACCAGAGTGACAAAGATCGGTCCCAGACAGGTAGAGGCACAGAGACCCGTGGTCTGGGGGCAGCAGTGGGGAAGCTGGTGGTGCTGAGTGGCCCCTCCTCACCTCCTGTCCTCACTCGCATCCTGGCTCTTGTCACCCAAAGGCCTGAAGCGTCGGTACCGGCCAGAAAGCTCTGGGAAGAAGGCCGTGCCCGTTGCCAGCACCACTTCTGCAGGGAGGTAGGGCACGGGGCTGCCAGGACCCCTCCCCAACTCCAGCTTCTCCCCGCAAAGGCAGGGGACAACCTCAGAGTGGGCCAGCTCTGATGTCGGCTTTTGTCTGGTTTGAGCTCATCCCGCAGAGGGACATGGCTCACATAGGCCTCCGGCCTCAAGAGCGTGACTGGGAGTTTGGTCCCAGTTTGGTGTCTCTCAGCCATGCTACCTCCCACACTCGTGGTTGTGGTTAGAAAGGAGGACGGTTGGAGCCATGGAGCAGATAGCTTTCCTGGGGTGATGTCCCGGAGCCACAGGAGTCTTGGGCCTTGGTGCTCTGCCCACTAAGCTGCATCAGGGTGGTTAGACTGTGGGAGGAAGCAAAGGCAGCCGAGTGAGAGGGGCAAAGCCTATAGCGGGCAGTCAGCCACCATCAAGGGCTCTCAGCAGAGCCTCCAGGGTGGGCAGAGGAGTGGGAAGCGTCCCCTTCCTCTGCAGCTGTGCCCTCATTGGAGCTGTTGGCCTGGGGAGCTGGAGGTTACAGGGCATCCTATGCAGTGAGCTACAGGGGCATATTTGACCTCTCTGGTTGGTCCCAAATTGGAAATGAGTACGAAACTTAGGGAAGTTGTCATTTATTAATCAAGTTCTGGGGCCCAGTGTTAGAGGAGATGTTGTTTAGCTTCCTGGGTGGTTGCTGCAGAGAACACTCTGGCTCCCTGCAGTTCTGACTTCCAGCAGGCTGGCTCCCTGGGCTGCTTGTCCTGGATAAGGGGGGCGTGGTCTCCTGCATAGGTTGCCGCAGGCTGTGGGTCAGAGCTCTATTTTGTACATGTGATCCAGCCATCAGCCGTGTCTGTGTTCAGTCTCTAAGAGGTTATAGCATGAAGTCCATGTCACTAGAATTGCCAGATAAAAGAGAGGGTGCCAGAGAGGGTGCTCAGCTAAATTGGACAACAGCTAATTTGTTAGTATTTGTTAGTATAAGTATGTCCCCATTATAGCTTGGGACATACTTATACTAAAAATTACTCTTTGCTTACATGAAATTCAAGTTTAAATGGGTGTACTGCATTGTTATTCGATATATCTGGCAACCCTACCTGTGACTCTTCGGGTCTTTTTCTTTGGGTCCCTCACCCCAGGGAAGCAAAGATACAAATTTCTGGGCCTAAACACCTCTGCCCCTTGCCTTCTCTCAGCAGCCTTGGTCAGGTTTTAGTGGCAAAGGTTTCACCCCAGGATAAGGTAGTCTTCACAGCCCATCGAGGAGTAGGAGGTCATCGCGAAGGGCTTGGACCCAGAAATGGGAGTCAGGTTGCCCACGGGCGGGTCCAGCTCCTCCAGCAGCCCAGGCAGGGCTTCCGTAAGTTCAGACCTGCCTTCCTCTGTCCCCAGCCTCCGGAGCACCAAGCCACCTTTGTCCCACAGCTTCACAAGGCACTCCAGGCCCAATAAAATGGACCGGAAGTACCAAGTGCTTGGGGAAAAGCCTCCGCCTCCTGCCGAGTAAGTGACAGCATCTTTTCCTTTAACTGCAGTTACCTTGTCGCAGTCGGGGGACGACCAAATCTGCCTCAGCTGAGGGGAAAAATAGAAAGACAAGAAAGGGGATGGGGAGGCCCGAGGTCATTTTGTCTCAGCCCATTTCATCTACATTCGTTGAGAGTCTTTTTCACCAAAATCGCTCAGTTTCCAAGCTAAGCATTTTGTGGTGGCAGGGCAGCAGACCCTTTGAGGTTTTGGGTTTTTGGTAATTTTTTCCAATGCCCTCATCAATTTCTCTTTTCCTTTATTATAGTTTTAGTGTTTAAAACCAGAGCTGGTCCACTTAGTATGGCTTCCTTTCAAACAAACAAACAAGTACAATCTCAAGTTCAAAAAAGGAAAAGCCCTTGGAGAAAGTCAAGCTCCGCAAAGGAGCCCCCAGTCCCCCCAGTCAGGAGCTCCCATACAGCGCCCCCTTCTCGGCAGCCCTTTCACCCAGGGGGGTGTCATCTCTGCGGATTGGGAATGGTGCAGAGAAGGGTGGCCGTTACTTTAGGCAGCCCAGACGTCACCCAAAAAGCCAGTGGCTAGACATCGCCTTGTCCACACACCGAGACATTCCTGCACCCTTCACGTCTCGACTCTGTTTTTCATAGTTCGATGCAGGAGGGTGTTTGGTCCTACCCAAAGTCCTGTTCGTTTGATTACTGTTTATAAGTGATCATCCTTTCTTCTTTCAACCAATCCTGAGGCACTGGCAGGTGTAGTCGCTGCCCTGGGGCGAGGGATTCCTTGGTGAACAAGAACAGACATGTACAGAATCTGTGTCCTGTGCTAAAAGATAAAGTCGGGCACATTAAGATCTTAACGAGTTTATTTGAGCAGACAGTAAGTCATGAATCAGGCAGTGCCAGACCCCAAGCAGGTCAGGGCTCCACCGAGGGGTAGACAGGAAAACTCTTATTAGTTGTTCACAGAAGCAAGACAAAGAAAAGATTTGCTTAGTTAAGTGGAAAGTCCCTCGTTGGCTATTCCTCACTGGTTAAACTTAGGTTTAATTTTCCTAGACTGTAGCCATTCGCTCTGAGCTGGGTTTGGGTTTGCTTATGTAGAAACCCCAGGCAGTGGAGCTGTTTCAGCCCAGTGGCCTCCCATTCAGTATTTTAAACACCTAGTGGACTTCACAGTCTGCTGGCAGCAGGGGAGGTTAAAACCAGCCAGCCACACGGATCAATCCCGAATCCTGATTAGAGTGCTGTGGGCCTGAGGGCCACCCCGACAGCATCAGAACCAGGAGGTAAGAAATTGGTGTTGAGCCAGGATCTGAGGAAGAGCAGGAGCAAACACAACCAAGAAGAAAGATAGCAGCTTTTATGGAGAGGAATCAGGGAGTGCAAAGGTCCTGGGGCAGTGATTACAGGAGTAACAGGGCAAAACAGAGCACTCAGAAAGTTCTGCTCATTTGGTTTTATTCACGCTGGTACGTCTAGACAAGGACCCTCAGGCATCTGCCTGGTGTGTGTTACAGGGATTTTAAAGGGACCATCTTGACCCTCCTCTGGGAGAGCAACGAGCACCTGCTGACTGTCGCAGAGGTGAGGACCTCTGCCCACAGGTCCAGCTGCCTCTGCCCTCTGCAGCCTGCTGGTCATGGCCAGTAGGGGGAAATAAGGAAGACAGGACTCCACCCCCAATGACCTTGGCTCCCCAACTTTTGTCTTCTCATGTGTTGTTTTTTTCTCCTAGAAACTAAACCTCATTCATTCAGCATTCATTCATTATTCATTTAATTGGTTGCCGAGCATTTCTTGAATGCTGGCATGTCAGGAAGTAGGTATGCCAAGAGCAACAAGCCCAGCCTCTGTCCCTGAGTTGCCCAGTGCCCAGCCAGAGGCCAACAGACATGGTGGGGCACAGGGAGAGGGAGGGGTGGGACCGTGGGAGGGGGGACCTGAGGGGCCTCCCGGAGTCACTGCCCAGCGCCCCGTCCCTGCACACCCTGCACAGTGGTGCTGGCGTGGTTTCCTGTCCACTTTCCACAGGGCTGTCCGCCTCCGCCAGGGCAAGGTCTCTGGCTCGTCCACCTCCGTGGCCCATGGCCTGTACCCAGCTTGGTGCTTCCTGGCACATTCCCAGCCTGCTCACTGATTTGAGATTCCATGGATTTGAGTCTCAAAGGATAAATAGGATTTTACCATTCACTCACTTGAGAAATAACAAGGGCTGGCCATGGCATATGGAGGGAGGTGACAATGGTAGCCAGGGAGGAAGAGCATCCCCAGCATAGGGGATGGTATACACAAAGGCTAGGAGGTGTGGGCTGGTGGATCCCAGGGCCAAGGGCCAGAGTCCCACAGCAGGTTCTTGCCCACACACAGTCAATCCTCTCTGGCAGGATTTTTACCGCAAGGAGAGGCAGCGCCCAGTAACCAGGCCTGACTGCATGTATGAAACCTTCGACCAGTGTGCTGAGAACATCTGCAAGAAGATCCTGGAGTACCAGAGCCAGGCGGAGGAGTACCACAACTCCTGCCTCGTGGGTGTGTGTGGGAAGCCGGCAGCAGGGGCGGTGAGTGGGGTGGTGGAGCTCGGCCTTGGCCTTGTGGCCTGGATCCTACCCTCCTGATTCAGAAGTCACTGGGGAGACAGAGGAGCCTCCCTGTGAAAAGCTGACCTCTTCAATCAGGCAAAAACAATGATCAGATTTAACTGAGGAAAAAAAAACACTGCAAAAAAAGTTCACATTTCTTGAGAAATAGGGTAATTTGTACCTCTAAAAATATTTTGTTCCTTCTATAGATATTTTTTACAGCTGTATTGAAGTATTTGCATGCCCCACAATTTAGCCTTGTAGCATATAATTCAGTGGTTCTTGGTTTACTTGGAGTTGTGCAATCACCACCGCCATCAGATTTAGAAACCCCATCCTCCCATCCTCTCCCCAGCCCTAAGCAACCACTAGTCTACATTCTGCCTCTATAGACTTCCTTATTCTGTGCTTTCATGTGAATGGTATCGTATAGTATGTGATCTTTTTTTTGTGACTGGTTTCTTTCATTTTACATAATGTTCTCAAGGTTTACGCAAAAGTATTATTATGCATGCATAAACCTTATTTCTTTTTATCACTGAATAATATTCCATCGTATGGATCTACCACATTTTGCTGTGGTCTGCTGTGTTGTTTCAGAGGCTGCCTGGGGAGAAGTAGGAGAGATTAGGGGATAGTGTTACAGTCCAGCCAGGTTCATTGCCTGCTGCTCAAGAGGAAACCAATACACTGAGACAGCAGGTGTTACAATAGAGAAAGGCTTTAATACTACAGGTGCCTGCAAAGAGATGGGAGGATGTTCTCAAAGCCATCTCTCCAAGAATTTGGGAGAAAGGGTTTTTAAAGACATTTGGTGGGCAAAGGGTTAGGCAATTGGGTCTGCTGATTGGCTGGGTTCAGAGTAGAACCACAGGGATGAAGAAATTGTCTTCTTGCGCTGAGTCTGTTCCTGGGTGGGGGTCGTGAGTCCAGTTGAATCAGTTCCTTGGTATGGGCCACTGGTCTAGATGGGTCAGCCAGTCTACTGGAATGCAGGGCCTGGAAGACATCTCAAAAACTAGCCCTAGGTTTCACAAGAGTGATGTTATCTCTGGGCGTAATGAAGAAAGCTGAGAATCTTTATGATCATCATCTATGTGACCCCTGAGTAGCAATTATAAGAAAGCAAGCTAGGGGACAATGGCTGGTTATATATGTATTTTACCTGTGCCTATACCTTTGCAGAGTCCAGGCCCCCACCACAGTTCCCTCCTTGTGGCCCTTTATTAATTTTATAAGGGGTGGTTCCAGTAGCAGACCTGGGGCCAGGACCCAACACTGCCATCTCCTAGCTGTATGACTTCGGCCACATGATCTCACCTCCTTAGCCTTAGTTTCCTTGTCTGTATACTGGAGATAATAACACTCACCATGGAAGCTTTTTTGAGGAGTGAGTCCCTTGCACAGACTTGGCATGTACAGGGAATAATCAATGGTAGCTCTCATTGCTATGGTTGTTGAATGACTGGAATGAAAACTACAGACAATGTTTTGTTTCTTTAGCTCAGAACTTCCCCAAGTGAGCTCTGTGGGAGCCCATCCTACATGATCCTCCTCAAAGGTTCCATGGTCAAATGGGTTTGGAAAGTGCTATAGATTGTGTCACTCTGGTTGATTCATAATTCACATTAAGCATGACTTCCAGTTTTTCTGCAGTTTGGCAGGCCAGTATCCTGACCAACTCTCCCACTGAAGACATGTAATATGCTGGAGGAAATATTTTGTGATAAAATCTTTCAAATGCATTGATGAGATATCTGTAAAGTAAGAAACATGCAAAAGCCAAAAAATAAATGAAAATAGAAACTCTGAGTGATAACTTGAGTTTTGAGCAGTAACTCTGGTTATTGCCCTAAGGGTAATTTGCTGACTTCCAGATGAACTTGAGTCTCCATTTTCATGGCCTCCAGGGCATTGGGAATAGGAGACAAATCTACTGAACCCCCCAAGGTGGGAAGTGTAAAAGGAGACAAGCCACCTAAAGCTGGAACTCCACAGGGCTCCATCTGCAAAGTAAGGTGAATGAGACATAAACCAAGCTTCTCTCTCTCTCCCTCTAGCAACTAGAAGGAAACTGTCTTATCAAAAACCTTGGTACTGAGTGAAGGAAAAATTAAAAGAAAAAAACTCCAATGAGAATCCAGAATTACATGCCAGCCCTTATGTGGTTTCTTTTTTTTTCTATATTTTATTTGCTATCTTATGTGGTTTCTAAACCTGAACTCACAGGTTATCTAAACATGAATTCAATTTTGTTTTTGTGGAGCATCCAAAGGACCTCAATCTGATACCTTAGTTTAAAAGGATTTTGTGTTAGTGGTGTCAGTAGCTTGCTTATTGGAGACACTACAAGTCATCTCTAGAAAAACCCACCTTCAACTCAGGCCTCAAGGGATTCCCACAAATAAAATGCCCAGAATAAGAGCTCACAGTAATAAACAAACAACAACAATAAATACCCCACAAGCGCAAGGAAACAAAACACCTTGAGCAAGGCACAACAGAATGAGACCAGTGAAGCCTTCAGATATTAAAAGTATCAGACACAGAATATAAAATAATACACTTACAGTTGAATAAAAGATGGAATTGGAAACATGAGTAGGGAGCAAGAGACTATTAAAATGACCAAGTAGATGTGAAAGAGAATTAAACAGAACTTCTCTAAAAGAAAAATTAAGAGTTGAAATTTTAAAACTGTGAATGACTTTACTACCGGGTTATACACAGCTGAAAGTGGAATTGGTGGACTGGAAGGCAGATCCAAAGAAAATATCCAGAATATAACACAGAAAGTCCAAGAGATGAAAATGTGGGAGACAGCTGAAGAGATGTGGATGAAAGAGTATGTCTAACATATGGCTGTTTGAAGGTACAAAGACAGAGGGAGAAGACTAGAGTCAAGGCAATAGTTGAAGAGATAATGGATGAAAACCTTCTAGAAATGCTGAAAGACACAATGCATTTTAAAGGAGCTGAAAAGTCTGCAGAATATAGAAGAGAAGCCCTTTGAGCTTATTTAAGCCAGTATTTCCTATACTGGTTTGACCACGGGACCCCTTTTGATGGAATAGCTATTACCACATTGGAGACCAAGGTTTTCTCTTTGGGAAACTGCTTTGGATCTTTGTTGGTGAGATCACCTCAGCAACTTGATTCCAATCTGTTCCCTCCCTTGGCTCCTGTCCTCAATTCCTGCAGAATTACGGGCCCAGATGAGGAGATTTGAGGAGCTGCTGCCCCAAGTGTGTTGGCTGGTGATGGAGAATTTCAAGGAGCACCACTGGAAAAAATTTTGCACCTCTGTGAAAGAGATCCGAGGACAGTTTGAGGAAGAGCAGAAGCAGCTGGAGAAAAGAAAGGTGAGGGGATCCCAGCCCTTCCACTACAGGACCAGGGGTCCTGGGAGTTCAGAAATGGAGGCAGGTCATGGGCAGAGCCAAGTCCAAGGGAAGGAGATAAGCCAGGCTTGGGATTATCAGATAGGGGCTGAGGGCCAGGAGACATTGGTGAAGTAAATACTAAGCCAATAACTTCTTCACAGAAGGTGCTCAGTGAACTCC
This sequence comes from Indri indri, assembly GCA_004363605.1. NCBI lineage: Eukaryota > Metazoa > Chordata > Mammalia > Primates > Indriidae > Indri > Indri indri. The sequence goes on along the minus strand of RJWJ010010712.1, from coordinate 4,948 downwards.
CTATTGGATTTAATGGGTGGTCTGCTGGGTTCAGTGGGGATGTCGTCATTGGTATTGTCCACACTGGTCCTTGGAGCTGTGGACGGGGATGCTCCTGATTTCATTGGACTAAAGCCCCAGTCATGCTGGGCAGATGCTCAGCCTGCCCTCTTCTGAGCCCTCCTAGTCAGCTCCAGCCATGCCCTGGCTTGCCCTCTCTGCCACACCTCTGCCCACCATGGCCCCCCACACATCCAGGTCAGAGGACACATCAGTCTGGCCATGGTCATATTTGACAAAGGACATAGGCCAGTGATTTTTTTTTTGTCCTGACCTCAAGACTGGGTTGAAATCTCTGCTGAATTCTTGATTGTTTGATTGAAGGATGAAAATGCCCAGAAGCTCCATCCAAGTCTTGGACACCCCACACATTTCCAAGAAATGGAATCTCTACACTTAGCAGAAGAGAAAAGACAGGAAGAGCTGGACAATGTGATTAGGATAAACAAGGAGAAGCTGGAGGTCAGTGATGCCACTGAGTCCCCAGCCCAGCACCCTCCAGAAAGATGGCCCCAGTGGACAGCCACTGACTACACTGTGTGCAGCCTTTGGTTGGCACCTTGGCCAAAGTTGGCATGAAAGTGGGTGGGTTCTGCAGGTGAAAATGGTCATTACTGGATGTTCTAACTTGTATCCTCTTTGATTTCTAAATTACTTAATTACAAAATTACTAATGATGACTTTTTTTTTCATGATCCATGTTTAGTTGTATTTCCTCTTCTGTGAGTTGTCTGTGTGTGTCCCTTGGCCATTTCTGAATCATTTCTTATCTTCAAGCTAATTGCCTCTTGGGAGAGGCCTCCTGGCTGAGGATCAGAGGCCGGTTAGCTCAGACACAACTGACACACAGCTTTGGTCTGGGCTCACCGGCCAGCTCCCCACATCCACCCAGTGGAGTCCACCCAGCCCCTCCACCAGCCAGCCTTGGAGGGAAGTTCCTCTCCCCGCAGGTCTATGCTCACCGTGTTTCTTCCAGGAAGTAACCTGGAAGAATGGCCGGTCTTTCATAGCCAGCTTGGCCACCTTCACCGAGAAGTTCCTGATACAGTTGGATGAAGTGGTCACCATCGATGATGTCCAGCTTGCAAGTAAGTGGCACCACTAGCCTTGTGTCCTGGCCCCGGGGGGTGGTGAGGGGTAGGTTGGGTGGGGAAGGTTCTGCTTTCCTCAACTCTACCAGAGTGAAAACAGGTTCTCTACTGAGGGGACTCATGAATTTGTATTTGTTTGTTTTCATTAAAAGTAATTTTTTCATTAAAAAAGGCAAATGCCAGATGGGTCAAAGATTATGTGAAGATGAAACTCTGAAAGTAAATATGTTCACACTCTTGGTGTTAGGGACACCTTTTCTAAGTATGACATGAGAGCCAGGAGCCATAAAGTAAATAGCTGGCACTTCTCTGTAGCCAGAACAAAAACAGAAAATTGTCCAAGGATGGAAAGTCAAACCACAAGCTGGGAAAGCATTCTTCACAACCTGTAGGTCAGAGATAGAATGAATATCCCTGTGGGACAAAACACTCTCACTGGTCGAATTTTTAAAGAGACAAAAGACACATTCACACACTTCAGAAGAGAAGCAATGAATGTGGCCAGTAGCTGTAAAAGATGCTTGACCTCACTGATGATGAAAAACACAAATGTAAACATTATTCAGATATCATTTTCACCAATAGCCTGGCAAAGCTTTTAAGTTTGGTGACAACAAACCCTGGTGAGAGTGTCAGGAAACAGAGACACCACAGGGACCCTTGGTGGGAGTATATATGGATACTCTCTCTTGGAGAACCATTTGTCAGTCCTGTCAACATTCTGAATGTGTATACCTTTGCTCTATTTAATAGCATTCTAATTCTAGGAATTTATCTAGCAGGAAAATACATGACACTTTTTCAAAGATATATGTTCAGCCCGGGAGTAGTGGCTCACGCCTGTAATCCTAGCACTTTGGGAGGCCCAGGCAGGAGGATTGCTTGAGGCCAAGAATTTGAGACGAGCCGGAGCAAGAATGAGACCCCGTCTCTTACTAAAAATCGAAAAATTATCTGGGCATGGTGGTGCATGCCTGTAGTTCCAGCTACTCGGGAGGCTGAGGCAGGAGGATTGCTCGAGCCCAGTTGGAAGTTATGGGGGGCTATGATGACACCTGGGGCATTCAAGCCCCACGTGGCAGAGTGAGATCCTGTCTCAAAAAAAAAAAAGATAAATGTTCAATAATATTCATCACGGCACTGTTTGAAATGGCAAAGAATTAGAAGCAGCACTAATATCCTTGCGTAGGGGATTAGATACATGAATGACAGCACAGACGCACAAGTGGACACCGCAGATCTGTCACAGAGAGGGTGGCAGCCTGCAGGTGCGACATGGAAAGACATGAAGGAGGATCATTATGTGAAAAAGACAAATTGACAAACAGAACGTGTCTATGATCTCATGTTTAAAAAAAGCACATACGTGTTATCAACATCATACTCACATATGTTTAAATGAATCTGTGTGAGAGACGGTCAAAGACAGAGACATGGAGAATGAGAGACAGAGCCTGAGAGATAAGTACCAAACTGCTCATGATCACCTCTGCCAGGTGGCATTGTGAGAGAGCTCTAAAATCTTTTTTTTCCACCTTAGGTGATGTTTACATTTTTTATAATGTGCGTATTACTTGCATAACTATAAGAAGATTAAAATCATATATTAAATGTTATCCATTTATCACTAAAGTAATGAAAATGCGTTCTTTTTATTTTTAAAGATTTTTATTACAAAAACAATAAATGTTCATTGTAGTACAAAAAGGAATTCGATATGAACCAAGAAGCAAGGGAAGAACACGCTGCTTCCACGCAGAAATCATGCCCTTCGCACCCGCTGTTCTTGGTTCTACTCCTGTCCGTTTGGGCACAGGCCTGCGCGTGTGTCGAGGCAGGTGGGGAGGATTGTAGGGCCCGTGCACTTTTTTTTTTTTTTTTTTTTTTTGAGACAGAGTCTCACTGTGTTGTCTGGGCCAGAATGCCGTGGCGTCATCCTAGCTCACAGCAACCTCAAACTCCTGGGCTCAAGTGATCCTCCTGCCTCAGCCTCCCAAGTAGCTGGGACTACAGGCATGCGCCACCATGCCCGGCTAATTTTTTCTATATATTTTTAGTTGTCTGATTAATTTCTTTCTATTTTTAGTAGAGACAGGGTCTCACTCTTGCTCAGGCTGGTTTCGAACTCCTGAGCTCAAACAATCCTCCCGCCTCGGCCTCCCAGAGTGCTAGGATTACAGGCGTGAGCCACCGCGCCTGGCCAGGGCCCGTGCACTTTTGTGACCCGACTTCCCTGCAGGTGGTCCTTGGTCCGGCCAGCAACGCTCCTCCTGAGCACTCGCAGGTCGTGCACACCATGATTCACTAAGCATCACAATTTGCCGATTAGCCCCCTGTGATCGAACACTGGGCCATTTCCCGTTTCCACTCCCGTAATTGTGCTAAAGAGAATCTCTGCATCCATATATCTCTATTGCGGGGCGACAGACCCCCAGAGGTGCAGTTTCTGGGTCAAAATGTACACACATTTTGAGATGCTGGCTACTTTCCAAATTGGGAGGTCTCTGTCGAGGGCGAGCCTCGTTAGGGAAAGCAGGGCCTGCGGAGACACTGGGGCTGAGACCCCAGCGAGCACGGGCAGATGGGCTGTGATCGGAGCAGATCACAGTACTTTGCAGGGAGCGGCAGGCCGGGAAGACCCTGCACCAGGCCCTCAGAGGCTCGTGAGCCAAGGCCCTGCCGTTCACAGGCTCTCACTCCCTGCCAAGTCCCTTTCTCCCCGGTCAAGAAAGCACATCGAAGGTTGGACATCCAAGGGACAACCTTGAATGTGTTTGTCCCAAGGGAAGTTCTTAGTTCAGAACCCATATGAGCTAGCACGAGCCAAAGAAGGGTCCACAAAAGCACATTTGGGGACTCACAGAAGCTGCAGGAAGGTCAGAACATCAAGCTCAGGGATTCGGAGCTGGGAATAGCGCCCAAACCACTCCTCGGATTCCCCAAGCAAAGACCCCCTGCCCCCACCACCGCCCCCAGCTGCGTAACTGGCACATTCAGCTTCTCTGTGGAGGGGGCTCTGCTGGCCACTGGAGACTGCAAGTGGGGGTGGGGGGTGCGAGCCGTCAGATCGCTAAATGGAACATGACAGGGAAGTCCCAGGATCCTAGGCTGTCGGAGAGGCCGCCGTCAGTAACCTGTCTCTTGCCTGCCAGGGATGGAGCCCCCCAAGCAGAAAATGTCAATCCTCATACGGAGGAAACTCGCTGGGCTGCCCCTGGAGGAAGAGAGTGAGAAGCCCCTGATTGAACGTGGGAGCAGGTGAGCGCCAAGAGCCCACGGGCTGCCATGAGTGGCTGTATCTGTCAGGGCAGGGCAGTGTAACGGTCAGGGGCTCGGGCTCTGAAGTCAGACAGACCTGGTAACCCGGGAGAGGCATGTGTTCTGGGCCGCAGTTCCTCATCCGTGCAATGGGCATAGCAGTCTACCGTACACGATATTACAGAGGGAGAGTTAAATGAGCTGGTACCGGTGTGCCCCGGGCGCATACCGAGAGCTCAACAGCTATTAGTTCACGTGATAAGGGCCCGACAAAGGGGCCCGCAGTGAAAGGGAGGCCTGTCTCAGTGGGGGACACAGTCCCGGGTCACTGCTGGCACTGCGACCCACTCCAGCTATCTGTTAGATATGAAGAGAGTTGTCAAAGTGCCTGTCTCCTGTACCCCAAGAATGTGGCTCTGCAAGAAGCAGCCGAGCAGGGATTTGCCCAGCCGTGTTCTCAGAAGTGGTCTTCACGGCATAATAGGAAAAATGGGCCAGGAATGGCGGCCGCCACCTGGCTGGCAGGTTGCTGAGGAAACTGAAGCCCAGGAAAAGGGAAA
>RJWJ010010711.1:0-46300 GCA_004363605.1 Indri indri | reverse complement strand
TTGCTGGGAAAACAGCTCTTCTGTGATGGCGTAGACAGAGTTAGCTGATTAGCTCTGTTAGAGAGCTTTTATAAGGTTCTTTCAGAGATATCAGTTGTTTTTATAGAAATTCTGTAATTCACTACCTAAGAGCCCTCAAACTCAACCGAGGCAGTACAGCAAAGAGGTGAGAAGCCCCTGTTCCTGAGTAAGACTGGCTCTGCTTTAATTCCAGGGTCTGCCACTTTAACTGTCTGGCTTTGCAGATTTTTATAAATCCCCCTCACCCACCACCAGTTTTCTCACCTTTAAAGTAGACATCATCCATGGATAATATCTTACACACAATTAATCACTCAATAAATCATAGCTATTATTAGCATCATAACTTTTATCACCACTATCATCATTACCAGCAATGATTGGAATTGCCTTCTTTGGTTCACCAAACATTTACTGATCGTGCCCCAGGTGGTCAAAGATCAGCAAGAGTCCGGTGCCTGAAATGAATGTGCTTTATCGCCCATCAACCTCAGTGCGTGTAAAACTGTTCACAGGAACAAGCCAAGCCCAGACCATGTCAGGTTGGGGATAAAAATAAGGACATAATCATAACAACAAAAGTACATTATTTGGCTTTGTCTTCACCAGTTGTGAGACTTAAGGACCCACTCAACTCTTTCCCAATTAAATCTCGGCAGTTTCTTGAGGGGTGAAGGGATAGTTCCCTCAGGTAGCAAGAGCCATTCCCTGTACTCTTTTGCTTCAGTTTCCCCCTTAGTTGTCTCCTTTTGCTGCCATCTTCAATAAAGCAACAAAACCAAACTTTTCATCTGTCTGCAGATGGCCCTACACACATGGGTTTTTTTAGGGGGTGAGGGAGTTGACAAAGTATTTTTAAATCGCTGGCTCCATCCTCTAAGCCAGCTTGCTGTCCCTAGCGCGACAGACCCCACCACTACCGAGTGCCTTCTATCTGTCACTTCACATTTCACACACATTTATGTTGCCTGCCAGGACCCTAAAAGATTTTTTGCAAACACCCCTTCCCATAAATTCACTGATTCCAAAAGCTAGTGATACACCCTAAGGGCATCAAAACTGCTGTCAGACCGAGGAGGCCACCCAGCATGATGATGCACAGAGGAAGTGTTCTATGGGGTGAATTAGTGAGTGAATGCTCCGTCTAATGCATTCATTCTGTATTCCCACACACTCCACCCACAGCTCCATGAGAAAGAAGTACTTTACGTTATATGTTATATGTTACACATTATGTTATATGTCATGTGACTTGGGCTACAGAACAAGGCAACCTTGTAATCTCAATACTTGAGGGAAATCTTAGTGAAACAGCTTTTTATTTTTTACTTTCTCTTTATTGCTGCTTCCTCTCCCAGGCAAATCTTATGAGAGCTGGAGAAAACAACAGGGAAGCATTCCATTGTTCTCAGAATAGTGTGTGTTTGTGAAAGTACATAGCTGTGTTTTACCTTCTCCTTATTGCAGGTAGAAAAACACAGGGTTCTCAGAGAACTCAGTCGGTTACACAATATATTCGGTTGCAAGCATCAGAAAATCCCTCAGAAAGTGGCTTACACAAAGAAAAGATTTAGTTGCCATGTGTAACAAGTTCAGGTGTAGGCACTGTAGGGTAGGACAATGGTTCCATGAGCCCCGGCCCCCCATCTTCCTGCTCCACCATCCTCACTGTGCAGTTTCATCTTTATGGTCTCGAGGTGGCAGCTGGACTTCCAAACATCATGTGTGCGTGCCAAACAGAAAGAAGGAGAAAAGAGCAAAAAGGCGAAAGGATGTCTGAATCAACTTTCTTCTTCCTGAAAGCATTCCCAGAAACCCCATCCAATAACTGCCACTTGCATTTCACTGAACAGAATGGGATCGCATGTTAATCTCTGTTTTCTAAGAAGTCTGAAGAGGATGGAATATTTTTTAACCAGGCTTGCTACCACCCCAAATAAAATTAGAGTTTCATCATTAGGGAAGAGAGAGAGACTGGATATTAGATAGATCATTAGCAGGTCTGCCAAAATAACAGTGCCTAATGTAGTGAATAAGGTCATCAAAGACATTTATAAAAGAAAATTTTAAGGTATAATTTCTAAGAAGAACATTTGTTTCAGGTTGATGGCACTCTGCAAAAGCACAGCAGGAAGTTACAGTAGCACAATTTCTTCGGCAGTGACCTTGAAGGCCAAGGGTGAAATAATAGTTGCAAGGTGCACCCGCATTTCAAAGTGAGACTATGGACATCCTGCATAGGTATCTCAAGGGGAGTAGCATTAACTGGTCCTCCGTGCATAAGCTGAGCACACACTTGCAATCTACATTAGCAAGGTCAGTGTGTCCCCCTCACCTCAAGTCAGGTGAAGAGGCCTGCAAGAGAACCTCCCAGAACCTCAACTTGTGTTCCTTGGAGGTCAAGAGATAAAGGGACTGGTATTTGATTCTGCCATGGGAAAGACTCAAGACAGAAACTTATGTTTAGTCATTCAGAGTGAGATGCACTTCCCCCAAAAGCCAGGGAGAAGGGTCTTGTTTTTCAGGAACTAGGAATAAGACCTCCCACCCAAGTACTAACTAGGCCCAACACTGCTTATCCTCTGAGATCAGACGAGATTGGCCAAGAACCTCAAAGAAGAGAAACACCCTGGGTCTATTTGAAAAATGGGTTGCAACTAAGATGACCAAGGATCCATCCTAAACTATAGCCTTTTGTTCTCTCTGCAGTAGTAGAGTCATTATGAGTAGGGTGACCTTGCATCCTGACTGGTCTGGAGCAGCCCCACCTGACCTCAGCTGCCCCAGCAACATTATTAATAGTTCCTCCTTCCACTCTCTAAAGTGTCCCAGTTTGAATGATAAATTATATGGTCACTTGGTAATAAGGGACTCTTACTGATGCATGGAGCTGGATTTCCAGCCTGCTGTCTCCCAGTATTCTAATCTATGAGGGCCCTAAAACATCACTGGGCAGGCACTCCCAAAACTGTTTTGGTTAATAGGCTTGCTTGGAGGTGCTGATTAGGATCTAGAGGGCTCATGGGGGTAACAAAAGATGATTGCTAAATCACTCTCTCAGGAGGATAATTTCAGGTAACTGAAAGGCTTTCATCTTGCAGGTTAACAAATTTGAACAGATCAGGGAATAGAAGAAAATGTGTGTGGTATCACAAGTGTTCTTCTGTTTCTGTACTCCCCAATGTAGATTCAGTGCTAAATGAACACCGAATAAATAAAGAACACATCAATTTAAAGAAGTGTCTGGTAACATGCCTGCCATGGATTCTCATGTATCTTAGTCAAGCATTGTCAATAATTTTAGCGATTACACATTATAGGGTGTTTTATTTCTCTACAACTTTGTTTGGTGACTAATGAAGACCTGAATATGCCCGCAGGGGCGTTTCTTATATGTAAAAATCGTCAGTTATGTGTATAGCAGAACAAAAAGTTGGATAATAAATGATCTTTTGAAATGCAGATCCTGTTTCTATTATATTTGTTATCCTTCCCAGAGTGTGAAGGGGACCGAGAGAGGAGGAACAGAAGGAGCCAAATACAGTCCACATACTATAGGTATTCAAAATGTCCTGAATATAGAGGGTGTTGGACAAATTTGATGAAATACTTTCTTCAAATCTACTTTATGCACATAAGTGATAAAAATTTTGACTAGGATGGTGCCCTACCAGGTGTCACTCACAAGCCCTTCAAAATTGTGATAATTCATTAATTATCTTTTGGATATAATCATGCACAAAGTTTCTAACTTACCTACCTACACCTAGTTCATATTACTCCTTGTCCAGAGAGTACCATAACAGGGCTCGTTATATGCCTTGATAAACTCCAGCAACACTAGATCTATTTCATTTCCCTAATATAGCTGCCTAATAATAACTATCAAGAAATAAATGGGGCTGGTCTGGAATGACTTGTTCTTTGTGAACCCAATACTGCCTAATTCCTTGGCCATTATTGTTGCCACTTCCAGATGCCTACAAACTATATATGGTAGCATCTTGCTAGGGTCAATGCCAGCCTCCTCAAGATATATAAAATCCATCTTCTTTTCCTTTTGGGGTATCAGAATAGCCTTTGACCATTTAGACTCCTGCCACTTCTCTGATTTGCCACAATTCTGCAAAGATCACACAGTTCAATAAAAGTTGCCAGATATTTAATATTAAACATTCATTTGGTGTCAATCTGTGTGCTGAGGGCTCTTATGTATATTATGACCTGTATATAAAGATTAATGGGCCCAGGCTAACTGTAAGACGTGTGAACATAAAATGCTAATTTTTAACATTCACTTTTAAATGAACATAAAAGAATTGTTGTCTATTTTCCTACAAAACAGGTGTCCCCACATTCTCCCGCCTGACAAGTTGTACTTCATCTATATCCTAAATATCATCATTCCAGTCCCTGTTCTCACTGCCCTCAGGAAGCTCAGAGCCTTTCTCAGGTGCTTCTGAGGATCCCAAGGAGAGTTTTCTGAATCCCGTTGTCACTTGTCACCACTGAGAACAGCTTTTCTGGGCTTTTTCAAGATGTTTCTCCACACCACGGTGCTTTCTCCTCACTTCTACACTCCGTGGTTTAAGTAGCTCCTCTCTTTTTTCACCAAACAGAGCTGACCCTAGGCTATAATAGCCAGAAAACTGGAATCAGTGCCTGAAGATGGCAAAAGGCAGAAACCCCAGTTCCACCTCACCACTGACTGCCCCTCCGCCCACTGCAGTGTGTGTAGAAGAGCAGGAAGAAAAGAGAAGGCACCAACCTCCAAATCCCTTTACTGTGCCTCCCAGGCCTGGGGTCGGGGATAATCAAACTCCGTTCTTCAAGACCCCACAGCCATGCAATTCCTCTACATCCTCCACTTTGTGTTTGGTACATACCACAGCCTCTCTCTGAGGAAGGAATGAGATAGGATAGATAAATGACCAGAAATAAGAGCAATGCAAGATATGAGGGGATGAACCTAGCCACGCAATTGGGCTGTATATTGATTTTATAGATGCTGCCATTTTTTTTTAAACATTGTAGTGTTCCCTTCCTGGAATTGTTTTTGTTTATTTGCCAACTATATATCTTCAATGGAGCAAACTTTGACACTTCTGTAGTTATTTTGATTTCTAAAAACAGGCAAAAAGTGTTTGGAATTAAATATGACAATTAAGGTGAATAATGTGCTTCTGGGTCGAAAACTAGATGTGACAATATTGCAGTGATACTGATGATTTCTTTAACTAGGAAAAGAGTTGTTAAGGATACTCCCACAGAGGAATTCACAGAAATGTTCGAGCATTTGCAGTGTGAGTATTGTGAAGCATAACATTCACCAAGCGAACATGCAGTGTGACTAAGAACAGAGCCTTTGTGGGTTAGCTCCCGGACTAAAGTCACACTCTGCCTCTGTCAAGTTGGAAATGTCTTTTGGTCATTTTTTATTTCATATTCTTCAGCTATAACAAATGTATAGTACCTGTCTCCAAAGAGTTGTTGTGAGGGTTATCATGCCAGGTGATGGTCCACAGTTGGTGCTCCACTAATATTTCTACTTTTTCGCTTTCAATAGGCATAGCCTAAGATGCTTGAAAGCCATTGCTGCCTTCCATTCTAAAGGTGGGTATTTTACAACAAGTAAAACAGTAACCACATCCCTGTTAAAACATTTTGGCCTTCAATTTGCTGCCTCCAAGTTTCAATATACACAGAAGCAGGGAAGTTATTTCTGAATGCTCAAGTGGCAAAGGTATTGCATGGATAAGATATAATTTTATGAAATCCGAAACATTCATAAACGGCGACTATCTGTTGGGACAGTCTTACCTGCCCAATGCCCAATAAAACACAACTGTTCACTACCTTGCTGCCTCAATTGGTGGGGAGTCCAGGTTCAGCTGGCATAATAGCAGAATCTGGAGCAAATCATAGAAATATTTACTGAGCCAGAATTTTCTTTTATACATTCTCACACACGTACACACATTACAAAAAGAAAGGGAAAATGAAGGCTGGAAGAGATATCGGTCTGGAAATCTTAGTTTGGGACAATGGGAATAATAATAAAGAGATATATAGAAGCACAGTTTCCAATGTAATGACCTTTATCGGAGAAATTTTGTCAGCAATTAGGTATACTTACAATTAGAATTTAAATAATAATAGCAATATTTATGAAGCTACTAAGCATAGCACTAAATGCTACATCCACATTATCATATTTCCTACAGCTTAGTATAAAAGTCAGTATCCACTAGTTGCGTACTCAAGAATGATTTTTTGTGGATATAAATAGTAAGTATATAGTCGTATCCACTTGCAAGCAAAAGAAATCAAGTTGAAAAGGGTGTATAGGCAGCTTGGAGTTTTGGGCATGTCCTCTGGAGTTGGGGAATGGACCAGGCTAGCCAAGTAGAGATTATTCTTAGATGCTGAGGGAGGAAGAGAGGTCATGGGGGCAAGGAGACAACCCACTATTCTAAAGCAAATCATTTACTGTTGGATTGCCGGTGATTTTACAAAAGAGATGAGTCCTGCAGCAAGGGCAGCCATGTTTCACCAGCAGGCAGAGTTATGGGGTCAGTCTGAATTCCATAAAGCTTCTGAGGTTTGTGAAAGGCACTATATGGGCCTCAATAAACAACAATGATCAGGTTAACCTCTTGCTTCTGAGATGCCTCTGACTTCCATTTGCAGCGGGACCTGATTTTGAACGTGGGTAACAGCATCCTCCGCTGATCCTACCCTTTACAAAGCAAATGCATTGTGACAAAATGACAGAAGATAATCTCAAAATCTAAGTCCACTTGATGAGTATGGATGTTGGACTTCAGCGTGAGGGTGTTTTACATTACCACCATCTCCTTGCAGTCAAACAAAGAGAAAGCACTCCTCGGCAGAGCTTTTATTTTGTTTAAAGTCCCTCTGATGGGCTCCTGCTCTCAGGAGTTATATAACAAAGTGGAGGCATAATATATGGGGGCTGTGGGGCGGGAGTTGAACATACCTGTATTTGCAGCTATAATGAGAGCTTGGAGGTAACAAGGGGGGTGATTTGGATAATAATTAATAACCTGAGTTCCAGGCACAACTGGAGCCACATGCAAATTCTGTGACCCTGCAGTGGCACCTCTTGAAGAAGGTGCTTTATTGCCTCTGTCAAGCATTCTCTTCTCAGCTGCGACTCCTCACAGCCTTGGTGGTTTGCATACTGCAGCTAAGCATTAGGTGGTAATGAATGACAACCCAGCCACTCTGTGCACTGCAGCGAGAAGCTGCCATAATTGGCTCCCCCATCGCCACCATCCCCTCCTGCTTTGCAAAGGAGAGAGGTATTGATAGCAAGCACTTTGACAAAATGCAAAGGGCGTAGGGACCCACCACAGTATCCTGAGGGCACAGAGGTAGTTGCTCCAACCCCCTATTTACACCCTTCCAGAGATACACAGACACTAGCTTAGGATATGAAATATGCAGCTCTCTCCACCACACTCTGGAAAGTGCCCGACTCTGAGGATGGAACGTAAGTGCTAGAATTCAGTATATTTGTGCCTGCCTTCTGGGCCTCTTTCCCATACTGTGTCAGGGTTCAGATTGTAGAATGAGAAGATCTACATGAAAGACTGGAGGAAAGGAAATAAACACATCTTAATTTGGGTTTTCTTGTCTCTGAGACATGTCTAAGGTTTTTGTTGTTGTTCTTGCTGTTTTTTAATGTCAGACTGAGTGTCCAGACCTTTTTTCTAACTTGGCTCTGCTACTAAGTATGTGATCCTGAAGAGGCTGGATATCCATTTGGAGTTGTGAATAGCAAGACTGTCAGCCACAATGACTGAAATGAAACAAAACAGTAGTTTGAGAATATTTTTAAAAGTTAAAACCATGTAAGTAAAAAGTTCTATTCTTATGTCTATCTTCTCTATACCCCACTTTTAAAACTTCTCTTCTGTTGCCACACAATAAAAGACCTACTTTCTGTTTCTTGAATTCCCTAATAAGGCAAAACTTTGCCTTTTTTGGCTGATGCGACTACATTTAATTGCAAACTAAATACTCTATTTCTTACCAGTACACAGGTTGAGTCACTAGCATAAGTAGAAGGCCAAGAATAAGCTTGATAATGAATAGTAAACATTAGCCTAGTGGACTCTTTAATGTTGAATATAAACTAAACGTCTAGAAAGAAAAGGTCCTGGTCTTTTAATTGCAGGTACCAGAAATTTAGCTGAGTTTTTTTGTTTAATTCCTTTGTTCCATATAACATGTAGAATAGTTATTTAACTTGGTAATTCATAAATATAATGAATGATTTGAAAACAAACTAATCTCAAGAAATAACTATATATAGTTTACCAAATGGTGACTAGTACGGCTCAGTCATTAAAAGCAAAGACTCTTGAAAGATACTGCCTGGGTTCACATAAGGAAGGATAAAAGGTTGTGATGATGGAGATTAATAACATAATCTTAATTGAGACAGAGTAGTTACAAAAGCTTGTGCAGCCAGGATGTGATGAGCAGAGGAAGAAGTTGTGGTGTAGAGTTGGAGAAGGAGCCAAGGGCGAGATCATTCAGGCCTTTGTGGTAGTCATTGACCTACTCGAAATCCATTCCCTTCCTTTCCCTTCCTTTCCCTTATAAGAGAAAGCTGATTTTTTTGTAAGTTGGAAATTTACTCAAATACAATTATTTTTCTTAGCCTCTTTGTATATAAATGTAAACATGTGATTAGGTTCTTCCCGAGGAGATATAGGAGAACTTTTTCGGTGAGAACTTCCAGAAAAGTTTTTCCAAAAGGGGATGAAGAACTAGAGTTAGATCCTTTTGCACATCTCCCTTTTCTTTCTTCCCATTTGGAAAGTAAATGCGATAGCTGGAGGTCGACCAGCCATCTTCTGACCATGGGGCAACACTGAGGACCAAAGCCAAGGCTAAGAATGGCAGAACAGAGCAACAGAGGAGCCATACTTAAGACTTTGGAACCAACAAACCAATACTGGCTAGAGCCCCTCAGAGTTCTCTTACATGAGAGAATAAACCCTCAATTTGTTTAAATACCTTTGTCAAATCTGTTTTAGCAGCTGACACAATTTCTTATAGATACAGACTCCCAAAACAGGACTTTCATTTTATTCCCATTGTAATGAAAAGTCACTGAGGGATTATTAAGCGCATGAATGGCATGACCCAATTTACATATTTAGAAAGAAGATTGGCTGCTCTGTGAAGAATGGATTGAAGGAAAAATGGGGTGAAAGCAAAGAGGTCAGTAGAAAGGTATTACCTTAGTTCAAATGAGAAATGAATATAGCTTGGAGTTGGGTGGTGCCAAAAGAAATAAGGGAAAAAAGACACAGATCTGAAACATTTTGGAGGTTGGAGTTACAGGACATGATGAAGATCTGATGTGAAGTAAGAAAGAAGAAGGTATTAACAATAAATATCATGTTTCTGATCTGTTATTTAAAACTACAGGAATGGATAAAATTGTCTTAGTTGAGAATGTAGAAAAAGAAAGAGAAAGAAGAGAAGAAGAATCAGGACTGAGCTATGTGAAACTAACATTTAGAGGTAAAGTGGAATGAGCTAGCAACAAAAACTGAGATGGACATGTCTGGAAGGTAAGAGAAAAAGGAGAGTACAGGGTTACAAAACTCAAGGGGGAAGCATGTTTCAATATGGAGAGAATGTTCAGTGGTGCCAAATGCTGTTGAGGATTTAGGTTAAGATAAGACTCAAAGCATCAATCAAGCATGGGAACAGGTCAGCCAGCGTGATGTAACAAAGCAGCTGAATGGAACCACACTGAGTGGGTTGAAGAGTGAAGCAAGGAGGGGCTTCCACTTCTGGAAATTACAAAAAAGTCAGTTCTGACCAACTATCTTACTAAAAATGAAACAACAAGACAAGTTGGAGCACACACAAACATACCCACATTAATCTGCTTGAAGTCATCAGAGATGTGTTAAAGATAAAGCAAGCAGGATACTAGCTAAAGTTGTAAGGACAGATTTTAATACTATTGCAATAGGGAAAAGAGTCCAGCGTGAGCTGAACCCAACTTCGGTTTGTGCAGAGGTGACCACGCTTTTTAAAGGCAGAATGAGGAAATAGGGAGGGGGGTGAACAGGGCTCAGTGAAATTCAGGAAGTGCAAAATGACAAAAGGTGGGAAGAGAGGTGGATCCATGTGAAACCCATCTATCTTGGTTTGCCAGCTGGTGCTTATTGAAGTTACACTCCTACTATTCCACAGAGGCTGGAGAGAAGGACCTATCTCCAGGTGCTGGCTGAAACAAACAGTAAGTTCTTTGGCAGCCTTGAGTTTTCTCAGGCAAGCACTTTAAAGGGAGTTAGGGTGATTGCAGGGGTATGGCCTTGAGCTGTTAGAAACAATGTTAGTGTTTTGTTCAAGTCTTTATAGTCCAAGGTTGAGGCCTACTTAAAAAGGAGCACACAGGAAGCTGTAATGTTTGGTCAAGAAGAGAGTCTTTATCAGACGTTACAGGCATCAACTACGGGGGCAACATCAAAAGAAGGCAAGCTGAAGAGTTGAGCACAGAATTTAAGGACATTTTCCCTTAGTAGCATCTCCCATTCCCAGAAAAGGAAGCCAAAAGAGGATAGGAAAACAAAAACAGAGTCCAAAGACTAATAGAGTGTCCTGGTGAACACCCCTCTCTGGGGTGAGAACACCAAAGGTCTACAGAGTAGGGTAACAGTGACTCAGAATTCAATAAGACCTAGTACAAATGCCAAATTAGCCTAACCCCTAACATCTATGATTGCTATTGCCTCTAGCAGACTGTGAGACACAAACTAAACCCCTTAAAAACAACATCACCCTAGTCTAAAATTATGTCTATAAATTTTGACAAAATAATGCCAGCCTGGAACTCAAAACATACTCAGGCTCATGTGATGGAAAACCAAAAGAAATAATAAACAACAGTATACTTTAAGAAAACAGGAATACTACAATTTGAGAAGAACATTTTATAATGATGAAAGGGTAAATTCACCAGGAAGAGATAACAGTTCTAAATTTGTATGCAACTAATAATGTAGCCCAAAATCTATACAAAGTTTTGAATTATTGACAAAATTCAGGGAACATAAAATTCCCAATCGTTACGCATGATTTTCTCATCAACTGATAAGACAAACAGATAATAAAAAATCAGAAGGATACAAAAGATTTGAACAACATGATTAATAAATTTTATCTAATTGACATATACAGAACATTGGGCAAATCCCTGCAGAACACACATTCCTTCTACTGCACAGAGGTAAATAATTTACCAAACCCAACCATAAAGTAAATATCAGCACTCCAAAATATTGAAACCATGTGTAATTAATTTCGTTTGCAATGTCTAAAGCTAGAAATCAGTAATGAAAAGATAACTACAAAAACTCTATATTCCAAAGGTTTATAAATTAATATACTTTTAGATAACATGAGTCAAAGAAGAAATCTCAATAGAAATTGGAGACTTATTAAACTGAATGATATGGAAAATATGACATACAAAAATTGGCAGGCTGTAGCTAAGGCTATGCTTAGAAGGAAAAGCATAGTTTTAAATGCATTAGACAAGACAAGGTTTAAAAATGAAGGAACTAGTAATATATTTCAAAGGTTAGATTAAAAGAGCATGTTAAGCCCAAAGTATAAGGAATAAAATAATAAACATAAAAGCAGAAATTAACTAATTAGAAAACAAATATACGATACAGTGTCAGTAAAGCCAAAAGTCCGTCTTTTCAAAAGGTTCATGAAATTACAGCTCCTGGCAAGACTGATCAAGAGAAAAAAAGAGATGGAAAAATTAGCAATGTGAGAAATTAAAAACAGGCATCATCAGAGATGTTAAAGACGTTAAAAGAGAATAACACAACTTTGTCAGTCACTTTCAAAATTTAGATGAAATGTGTAAATTCTAGAAAAATGCAACCTACCAAAAGATAATAAAAAATTAAAAATCTGAATAGTTCTATAACTATTAAAGACTATGAACCTGTAAATTTAAACCTTCTCATAACAAACTGTCAGGCCCAGATGGCTTCACTAATGAATTCAACCACTTGAGGAAGAATGAATGCCAATATTTACACAAACTTTTCCAGCACAGAGAAAATGAGTTCCCAATTCATTTTATGAACACATAATCTTGATTTTCAAAAATTGACAAAGTAGTTGTAATAAGGGAAAATCATAGGCTAATCTTTCTCATGGGAATCAATGTAAAAAAAAACTGTTATAATAGAAATAAAAATAGTTTACCATAGTAAGGATTTTTTAGTCCTTACTTCCATTCCTTGAGAGGCCTAGATATATTTTTTGCTCTGGAGTTCACCGAGATACTCTAATTCCTTCCATTAAGTAAACTTCCCCTCTTGAGCAAAAAAGAAAAAAAAAGTTAAAATAAAATGAAGGAAATTTCCAGTGAAACAAGACTGACCACATGCATTTATCTGCTCTCTCTCTCTCTCTCCTGAAATCCTTTTAAGTAACAGTACAAGTATTTTAAAAGATATGGACACATGAGGACAAAGAAAATGGAAGGGCAGACATCCATGGACAAGTGATTGCAAACAAATTTGGAAGAAAGAAAGTGAATGGAGTAGCTAGCTGTAACTGAGTTAAAGGAGAGGCTGCAAAGCTGGGAGGAGTTATCCTGTTTGCTATGCAAACCCTTGAAAACCTGAACTCTTCAAAGCGCTAGATACTAAGGAAAGTGGAGATGAGAAACTGAGGAGATGATTAAAATCAATATACAGCGTGGATGCCACAAATCTAGCAGAAGACTACAGGGTTATTTGCTGGAAACGCTGAGTGGGAAAAATTTCAGAAAAAAGGAGAATCAAGCTTAATGGATAGTGGAGGTGAGGTATGGAATAGAGGGCAAGTGTATTCATGAAGATTCCACATTCTGAACACTGAAACCCCTGGACCGTTTGCACTTCCCTAGTGCCAGAACACCTGCGGCTCAGCACATGCCTTCCCAGGCTTCATAGAAAGGACCTCAGTTGCTGCTGCCATGGAAGTTTGTCAAATACATGTGTACAGAAACTCTCATCAGCTTTCTAGAGTCTTCATCTTACATGCAGATATATCATGGATTATGAGATAATTGGGGAAAACGTGCAATAAGAAATATGGAAGTTAAAAAAAAAAGAATATGGAAGAAAGAAATAATGCAGCATATATTAGTTTTCGGTTGCTACATAACAAATAACCACAAACTTAACAGCTTAAAATAGGACTCATTTATTAACTCACGGTTTCGTAGTTCTTAGAAGTCTGGGCATGGCATGACTGGGTTCTCTGCTCAGTGAAGTCAAGATATGTTCCCGACAGAGTCTCATCTGGATGGTCTGGGGAAGAATCTGCTTCCAAGTTCATTCAGGTTGTTGCCAAAACTCAGTTCCTTGTGGTTTATTGGACTGAAGTTCCTATTTTCTTGCTGGCTGTCTGCCAGTGGTTGCTGTTGGCCCCTAGAGGCTGCCCTTGTGGCCTGGAGGCCTTGCCACACAGCCTCCTTTCATCTTCAAAGCCAGCAATAGAGAATCTCCCTCGAATCAAATCTCGTTCATTCTTCAAATCTCTTTCACCAGGAAGAGCTCATTCCCTTTTTAAAGGCTCACCCGATTAGATCAGGCTCACCTGGGATAATCATTTTTTCTTGAAGTCAGCTGATGTATGACCTTAATTATATCCTCAAAAGCCAATCACAGCAACACCTGGAAAGTGATTGAAAAACTGAGAAAGGGTATATGTATACCATGGGCAGGAAGCTTGGGATTCCTCTTAAGATTCTACCTATCACATAGAGGTCAGAACAAAACCTTATAAAAACCATGATCGAAATCCTCAGAAGATTAATAGAATATTTTGCATCCTTTACAAAAGAACTATATGCCATGCAAAAGGAACAATCAGAGAGCAAGAAAGATCTTAGAAATTAAAATATGAGAGCAAAGTTTTTAAATTTATAGGAAGATTAGAATGCAACTAAAGGGAAATGAAACATAAACATAACAATCATGTAAAAGGCATGTCAAAGAATTAAAATCAATAGAAATGTCTACAAATGATAAATCAAGAAATAGAATGTTAAGAAGATAAAGTCAAAAAGAATTTAGAGGCAGTTGTCTTCAGTACTATTTCATTTGTTTAAAATAAAAATTAGAGTTTCTTTTTAAGACTTAAATACAATAGATCCTGATATAGAATAATGTCGCTATCTTGTTAAATGAAAAGAAAGGGCCGAAAAACAGCATATACAGTGTAGTTTAATTTATGTGAAAATAGATTAACAATTTTCAAATGTTAATAGACCTACAGAAGAAAATTTGGAGGAACAAACACCAACCAGATAGCAAAAATCATCCCTGAAGAGAGAGAATATAAAAGATTTTAATTTTTGCTTATATATTTCTGTAATGTAATAATTTTATTCATTAATATATATTACTTTTATAATTCATTTTTTCCTGATTATAGATTTTTTTCATTGCTATGGATGATAAGCAAATACGTAGGCATAGTGTGAAAATTTTAGCTATGACACAGAGAAATAATATTGCAGTTGGAATTGGATGGAGGTAAGCAGACTGGATGGTCTCTGTCTCCCTCTTTCTCTCCTTCTGTCACACACACACCCCATCTCTTGGGACTGGAAATGCTGGAGCAGATTACACAGGATAAGAATGATCCAGAGAAGAAGTGAGAAACCAGAAGAGAGAGGAGAGGAGATTGATATTAGGAGTCAAGTTATTGAGAAGGCAAGAGAGAATGAGATCCTCTACCCAAATCAATGACCCCTGATAAAACAATATTTTCAGAGAATTGTTTTACATGATGGATCACTGAATCCAGGTTAGTCCAGGAAGGACTAGGAGAAAAGGAGGACTGATGGTTATAGGATTAATAGAAGAGCCAATGGATAGAAAGTCTTGATGAGGTCAGAAAATTGTTTCAGGTGAGCTATCTGCTCAAATGGACTAGAAAATAGGGGATGTTGGGTTGGAAAGTGAAGTGTCTGAAATTGACATTCAGTTTTCTAGTGATGACAAAATTCAGGCTGTGACCCTAGGAGAGGATGGCTTAAGGGCAGTGGAGGAACAGGTTAATAAAGATGAAATCAAGGAAACGAGAGGCCTGTGCTTTATCTCACACTGGTCTGCAGTAGAAATGCTGCTTTCTTACATCGGTGCATTTAAGCTTAAGAGAATACTTGTTTTCTGGAATTCCTCAAAATTCTATATTTCACTACTGAGTTTCATCTCATCTACTGCTATTTTATAGTTATAGCGGTTTCAGTTCTTACTGCACAGAACTTAAGCAATTTCCTTCTGCCTCTAGATTTGAAAATGCCTATTTCCTGGCTTACCCTAGAAAAGGCTTCAACTTATTTCCCCAGTTCTATGGCTTTCTGTTCTTTCCTTTAGAAACTTTGGGATCTGCCTGTGTTGTGCTAGCAGAAAGGAGTTCAGCTTTTTCAGGTTTGGGTAAGAAACGCAGCTTTCATAATAGGTTAAAACTGAAAAAGTTTTCCCCATTTAGAAAAATTTACATCTCTGCTAGTCTTCACCTAAAGGAATGTCAGATGCCCCCCTCCCCCTGACAGCAACATCTTTAAAGTTTTCTTTTTAACTATATTCTGCTTTTTCATGTAGGCACCTTCAATTTTATAATGGCATATTCCTCAATGACCTTATAAATCAAATTTTGTTTCTCAAGGCAGTTGT
Source organism: Indri indri (assembly GCA_004363605.1). NCBI lineage: Eukaryota > Metazoa > Chordata > Mammalia > Primates > Indriidae > Indri > Indri indri. The sequence continues at coordinate 30,527 of RJWJ010010711.1, read as the reverse complement.
TGAATACGCAAACTGTGATGTAGCCCACTCCTCTCTGTCCTAGTGTGGGGTGACCCAATGTGCCCAGACTCTTTCTGAAGCACAGGTACCACTGCTCCTGCCCCAGTGGTATCCTTGGAGTTTATAGTATTGAGGGAGCTGCTAGAACACCTGCAGGTGGGCATAGGCTTGCCCAGCTGAACAACAGGGCAGTTCTGCCCAACAGAACGTTCTTCCATGATGGAAAAGTTCTATATCTGTACTGTCCGGTATAGTAGCCACTTGCCACATGTGGCAATTAAGATAAAAATAATTAAAATTTAATAACATTTAAAATTAGTTCCTCAGTCACACTAACTACATTTTACAGATGCTTTTCCAGAGAAACAGAGTGACCAGCACATCAGAAATAGTGGTTAACATTTTTAAGTAAAAATAGTTAGTGGTTAAGATCCCAATGCTCAGTTGGGATGGCAGCCAATGTCTTTCTCACTAATAATTCCTAGGCTCCGTGGCCAGTTACCCCAGCTATGCCTGAGGTCCATCTGCTGGTCCTATTCACCTGCCAGGCAGTCAAGGCAGAACTTCTCAAAGTCTGTAGGTACTGACGCTTTCAGACTCTGGGTTGACAACAGGGCCACACAAAAAGGCAAAGGGCTCAGAGATCCGGACTCCAGGGCCAGTTTCCTTTCTGTCTGTCTGTGCCTTGCCTCCAGCCTCTTCTCCAGTTCCCTGCCTCTGCTTTCATTAGGCCCTACGGTGAGTGCTTATAATTTTATGTTGCTTCTGCATCCATTTTTAAATAACAGTTTAACTTTCTCATACCAGAATCAGGGCTCAGTCACCCTTGACACGGTTTCCAATACTCTGCCCCATCCAAATGGCTCCAGCCCGTGGCCAAAGATAAAATTTAGGGGCCTCTTTCCCACATGGCAGAGTGGGCTCTCTGCTTTCCAGCCACTTCCTTTAAAGGGATCATTTAGAAATTTGCCCATGACCACCTCTCAGTCACAGAGTGACCTCCTTGGAAGTGGTGCCTGCTTGCTTTAAACCCACAAATCAAAGCTCCCCAGGGGAAACCTATTTGGATAATACCCTGGACCCAATAAAGGTGTTGGCCCATGGCTCCCTTCTCTCTTTCTCTTTCTCTCTCTCTCTCTCTCTCTCTCTCTCTCTCTCTCTCTCTCTCTCTCTGCCTGTGCTCCCTGACCTCTGAAAATATCACTTATCCTTCAGGGTCTGTAAATACTAAAAACACTTCAAATTAAATATTGTGCTTGTTGTCACTGACTGGAGCTATGCTGCAATTTTACCCCTAACAGCCAGGTGACCCCAAAGGTACCTACAGGTGGATCTCCTGCTGGCGCTCTTTTATTTGGACATCTCAGCAGCTAGGGACAGCAGTTATCAGCTAAATTGACAAGTTCCATTCCAAACGGGCCCTCAGACACAAAAGCCCCTTTTGACTAGACTAGTATTAGATGGAATAGTGAAAACAATTCACAAACAGACCCTTAGGCTTTTTTATCCTTTCTGGGAGTTTTCCAAAAATGTCAGATAATTGAAATAAAATGGCTCATCCACAGGGCCAGGGTTGAAGACAATGATGTCATTCCTTTCTTTTCTTTTTCCCCCAGAATTATTAAGGCATAATTGTCTAATAAAAATTGCATAGATTTACCTCGTACAATGTGACGTTTTGACATGTGTACATATTGTGAAATGATTACCACAATCAAGCTAATTAACATGCTCATCACCTCACATAGTTATCTTTTTGTGTGTGTCTGTGTGTGTGTACTGATGGCATTTAAGACCTACTCTCTTAACAAATTTCAAATATAAAGTATTAACTATATTTACCAAGCTGTCAACAGGGCTTAATTATCTTGCCTAAATAAAACTGTATTCTTTGACCAACATCTTGACACAACCCCCACCTCCAACCCCTGGCAACCACTATTCTACTCTTTGCTTCTAGGAGTTCAACATTTTTAGATTCCACATATAAGTGAGGTCGAGCAGTGTTTGTCGTTCTTTGCCTGGCTTGTTTCATAATCCATTCTGAGTTTATTTTTGTATATGCTATGAGATAAGGGTCCAAACTGATTATTCTGAATATGGATATTTGGATTTCCAATACCATGTAATGAAGAGACTGTCCTTTCCCCACTGTATGTTCCTGGCACTTTTGTTGGAAATCAGTTGGCTGTAAATATGTGAATTTATTTCTGGGATGTCTATTCTGTTCCATTGGTCTATATATCTGTTTTTATGATGTTAGCTGTAGGCTAGTCATATATAGCTTCTATTATGTTGCAGTACATTCCCTCTATACCTAATTTGTTCAGAATTTTTATCATGAAGTGATGTTGAATTTTATCAAATGCCTTTCCTACATCTATTGAGATGATCATATGATTTTTATGCTTCATTCTGTTAATATGGTGTATCACATTTATAGACTGGTGATGTTGAACTATCCTTGCATGTCAGGGATAAATTCCATGTTATCATGGTGTATGATCCTTTTCATGCACTGTTAAATTTGGTTTGCTAGTATTTTATTGAGAATTTCTGCATTTGTGTTCATCAGAGACATTGACCTGTAAAATTCTTTCTTGTATCTTTGATGGCTTTAATATGAGGGTAAGTGTTGGCCTCATAAAATGAGTTTAGAATTGTTCCCTTCTCTTCAGTATTTTGGAAGAGTTTAAAAAGGATTGATAGTAATTCTTTAAATGATTATAACAACTTGCCAGTAAAGCCATCACTTCCAGGCCTATTTTTAGTTAGGAGGCATTTGATAACAAATTATCTCCTTATTTATTACAGGTATGTTCAGATTTTGTATTTCTTCATATCAAAATTCAGTCTCTGTAGGTTGTACATTTCTAGGAGTGTATCCATTTCTCCTAGGTTATTCAATTTGTGAATATATAATTATTCATAGTAATCTCTCATGATCCTTTATATTTGCATGGTATCAGTTGCAATGTCTCTTCTTTCATTTAGTATTTATTTATTTGAGTGCTCTTTCTTTTTTCTTGGTTAGTCTAGCTAAAAATTTGTCAATTTTGTTTATCTTTTCAAAGAACCAACTGTTAGTTTTGTTGATCTTTTTGTCTTTCTAGTCTCTATTTCATTTAATTCTTCTTTAATCTTTGGTTTTTCCTCCCTTCTGCCAACTTTGGGCTTAGTTTATTCTTTTTCTCATTCATTCAGGTATAAAGTTAGATTGGTTATTTGAAATCTTTTTCTTAATGTGGCCACTTATTGCTATAAAATTCCATTTTAGAAGTGCTTTTGCTGTATTCCATAAGTTTTGGTATGTTATGTTTCCATTTTCGTTTGCCTCAATACATTTTCTATTTCTTTTTTGATTTCTTTGGCTGGTTCAACGGTGTGTTGTTTACTTTCCACATATTTGTAAATTTTCAGTTTTCTTTCCTATTATTCATTTCTAGTTTTATATCATTGTGGCCAGAAAAGACACTTAATATGATTTCAGTCTTCTTAAATTTATTAAGATTTGTTTTGTGGACTAACATATCATCTATCCTGGAGAATATTCCATGTATACTTGAAAAGAATGTATATTTTGCTGCCGTTTGATGGAATGTTCTGTATATGTTAGGGACGTGTGGTTTGTGGTGTTGTTCAAGTCCACTCTCTCCTTATTGGTTTTCTGTCTAGATGATCTATCCATTGTTGAAAGAGGGATATTGAAGTCTCCTACTATTATTGTATTGCTGTTTATTTTTCCCTTTAGTTCTTTTAATATTTGCTTTATACATTTAGGTGCTCTGATGTTGGATACATATGTAGTTACAATTGTTTTATCCAGTTGATGAATTAATCCCTTTATCATTATAGAATGACCACCTTTGCCTCTTGTGACAGTTTTTGACTTAAAGTCTATTTTGTCTGATATAAGTATACTATACTTTGATATGTTTTCATGTTGTTAAATAGCATCCTTTCATTTCAGCTTGAAGAATTCCCATTAATATTTCTTATAAGGCAGGTCAAATGGTGAAAAATTCCTACAGTTTTTGTTTGTCTGAGAGTCTACATATCTCTTCATTTCTGAAGGGCAGCCTTGCCAGCTAAAGAATTCTTGGTTTACAGTTTTTTATTTTTTTCTTTTAGCACTTGAAATATAATATCTCACTCTCTCCTGACCTGCAAGGTTTCTGCTGAGAAACCCACATACAATATGAGGTGGCCCCTTGTATGTGGTGAGTCACTTTTCTCTTGCTGCTTTCAAAATTCTCTTTTTCTTTGACTTTTGATAATTTGATTCTGTTTCCTATTGAAGAGCTCCTGATATTTAATCTATTTGGCATTCTTTTCACTTCATAGATCTGGATGTTCATTTACCTCTTCATATTTGGGTAGTTTTCTGTCATTATTTCTTTAAATATGCTTTCTGCTCCTTTCTCTTTCTTTGCTCCTGTTGGGACTTCAATTATATAGATATACATGGGCAGATATAGCTAGATATAGGTTTGTTTGATGGTATCCCATAAGTCCCATGGGCTTTCTTCACTCTTTTCTTTTTGTTTTTACCGTTGGGTGATTTCAAATGATCTACGTGTCAGCTTGCCAATTCTTTTTTTTTTTTTTTTCTTGATTGAGTCTGCTGTCAAAGTTCTCTATTGAATTTTGAATTTTTGAGTTTATTCATTGTGTTCTCAGCACCAAAATTTCTGTTTGGTTCATTTTTTATGGTTTCTATCTTTTTGTTAAACTTCTAATTTTATTCACATATTGTTTTACTGATTTCTTTAATTTACTTAATTGTATATTGTTGTAACTCATTAAACTTTAAGAAGGTTGTTTTAAATTCTTAAAAAATAAAAAATAAATAAATTCTTTGCCAGGCAGTTTGTAGATCTCCATTTCTTTATGGTCAGTTACTAGTGTATTAATTTGTTACCTTAGTAGTGTCATGTTTCCCTGATTATTCATGATCTTTGTGGCCTTGTACTAGTGTTTGCACATTTGAAGAAGTAGGTATCTCTTTATAGTCTTTATGGGCTAGCTGGTTTCATCAGAAAAAGCTCTCCACCAGTCAGTACATCCAGAAATACTGGATGGGCTAGCTGGTGAGATCTGTGTATGGCGTTACTACCGGAATCCTTGAACAGCCTGGCTTGGTACCTGGGTCAGTAGCTGAGCATACCTGGCACTTAGGTCCACAGGGTTGAGCCTGGTGCTTGGGTCTATGGGGGTATGCCAGAAGCCTGGGTCCACTGAGGCAGACCTGGTGTTTGAGCCCATGGAGTGAACCTGGATCCTGGGTTTGCAGGGGCAGGCCTGGTGCTTGAGTTCATGAGGGTGGGCTTGGGTTCTGAATCTGCTGGGGTGGAACTGAAAACTGAGGCTGGAGGGGCAGTCCTGGAGGCTGGGACTGAAGGGGCAGTTCTAGACCTTGGGTCCATGGGGTCTAGCCTGCAGCCTGGGGTTACAGGTCTGGCCTGATGCTTGGGCAGGCATGGAGCCTGGGGCTGCGAGGGCAGGACTGGAAGGGGGGACTCCAGGAGTAGGCCTGGAACCTAGGGCTTTGGGAGCCATACTGACCCCAGAGCAGTCCTGACACAGGTTCACTGGAGCAGGACTGGTGCTGAGGTCCACAGCAAAGTCAGGTGCTCATTTCACTCTCTTTCTTCCACATGGTGGATCCTCTCCATGCTGTGTTGCCTGGGGTTGGGAAGGGATAATGTGGATAATTGAAACTGTTCTTTCTACCCTCTTTAATGCATCTTTTCTTATTTCTGTGTTCTACCTAGGTGCTGTACTCTCATCTTGATTCCTTAGCTCTTGTGAAGATATTTTCACGTGTCGATAATTGTTCAAAGTGACGTTTCTGCCAGTGGAATGGCTCTGGAAAGTCCTATTCTACCATCTTGCTGATATTACTTCAATTTCATTCCTTTCTAAAGGGCAAAGTTGAACAAAACAACTAAGAACAAGACCAAATGACTGGAAAAATACTCATCTACAAATGTAAAATAGGCTTCTCTACCTTTTATATTAATTATTCCTGTATTACAATGTATGGAATTCCACATTAGCAGTAAAATCTGATATTAAGTAAAATATTCTCTCTTCCTATCCTGCTATATAACAAAGGAAGGATGTTAACTAAATCAATATTTAAAAATAGGTTATTAATAAATTAATCTGTTCTAGAATTGCCTCATAGAGCATACATGCATTGATAGTTCAAGTTTCAGCATCTACACTTCGGGCAACCCTATTTATAAGTTTGATATATGATATTTATGGAGTTCTCACATATGATGCATGCATGTGGTTCAAGATCTCCAAACACTTAATATAACATTATGTTCTTATTTTCTTAAGAACTTTTAGATGAAAGAAAATAAGATACACTTCTTTTTAGATTGGAATTCCTCTGATGTGCTGTCAGTGCAGTTTTTGGCTATGTTTTAAGAGAGAGAGCCTTTAACCATATCCACTCAGCAACTTTTGAGCTATGAACTTAGGAAACGTATACCATATAATGCCATAGTACCTGTTCCTCAGAGGGATTTCACCTAGGAATTACTCAGATAAGGAAGTCTGCAATTTAGAACCGAACCCTGCCTTCACTTATCTATGCATTAATGTTACTTACATTCATAAAAGGAAAAAAAAAAAAAAACTTGATGTGCTGGTCTTCCTCGACTCTGAGACTTCCCTTGATTTCAGATGGGAAATACATGTTTGTATGTCTCATTGTTTAGAATCTGGAATATGAGCTATGGATGATTATATGAGGTATGGATATTTCTGATGTTTTGCCTTCCCTATGTTTTGAATGATACAAGATCACTTAAGATTTCAAGTCTTTTTTACACAAGGCAGATTGTTTACTAATCCCAGTAACTTATAGGAAGTGCTTAGGCAATCATATTTGGCTGCATATGATGAGATTAATCAAGCTCTCTCTTTTCAACTCTATTAAAATCACTTCAGTAGTAGCCACAAAGGATACCTCAGAGCTGGTGAAAAACTTTATATCTCCCCTACCTTACAGTGTTCGTCAGTGACTACCAAAACTACTCTTCAAAATTATTTAACTTAAGTGTTAAGGAGTATGCTTTCTCTGCAAATGCAGCTCTAAGCCAAATCTCCCTGGTACTCTCCCACCCCATCCAAATTTATCTTATTCATTCCACCTGTGTAGAAATTCTTTATCTTCCACTGCACTACCAAAACTCAAGGTACTATGAGGGGGATCTGGTAAGGCATCTGTCATGATATTGATTAAAAGACTCAGTGGTAAAGTGATTAAATGGAAGACAGATTAAAAAATGCAAATATTCAGTCACACTACTGGTGTCCCTGAAGATAAAAATTCAAAACAATATTAGAGAATTAAAATTTATAATACAAAAAAAAGACTTTTCAGAAATAAAAGAAGAATCCACACATTGAAAGGACTTAGCAGGTACAGAGCAAATTGACCTAGAATGATGAACTCTGAAACATAAAGTCAAAATCCTTAGGGTCTCTGGCCAAGAAGAGGATATCATATTCCATCAATCTGTCATTCAAATTTTAAGGTTGTAAAAAATAGGGGGTTTTTTTTTGTTTTTTGGTTTGTTTCAGAATACTATGAGAGTACAAACATTTTGGTTACATATAATGCCTTTGCATCACCCAAGCCAGGGCTATAAGCATGCCCTTCCCCCCATACAGTGTGCTCCATTAGTTATCAGTTTACCCACCACCACTCTCCCACCTGACCGGCTCCCAGTAAATATTACTTCCATGTGAGCACCTTAATGTTGATCAGTTAGTACCAATTTGATGGCGAGTGCACGTGGTGCCTATTCTTCCATTCTTGTGATACCTCACTTCGAAGGATGGGCTCAAGCTCTATCCAAGATAATATAAGAGGTGCTAGTTGACCATTGTTTTTTATACTTGAAAAGTATTCCATGGTATACATATACCACATTTTATCATATATTGATGGGCACTTGGGTTGTTTCCAAATCTTTGCAATTGTGAAAAGAGTTTTGAATGAGACTGCACTCAGGGAATACTATAAGCATATGCCCATACTGAGGAATCTACTACAGCAGTGGTCCCCAGAGCTTTTGGCACCAAAGACCAGTTTCATGGAAGACAATTTTCCATGGACTGTGGGCAGAGGGAATGGTTTTGGGATGATTCAAGTGCATTACATTTATTGTTCAGTCAAACCTCTTTGCTAATGATAATCTGTATTTGCAGCCACTCCCTAGCACTAGCATCACCGCCTCAGCTCCACTTCAGATCATCAGGCATTATAGTCTTATAAGAAGCGTACAGCCTAGATCCCTTGCATGCACAGTTTACAGTTGGGTTCAAGCTCCTGTGAGAATCTAATGCCGCTGCTGATTTGCAAGGAGGCAGAACTCAGGTCATGATGCAAACCATGGGGAGCAGCTATCAATACAGATAAAGCTTCACTTGCTAACACACTGCTCACCTCCTGCTGTGCAGCCTGGTTCCTAACAGGCCACAGACCAGTACCAGTCCATGGCCTGGGGGTTGGGGACCGCAGTACTACAGGATGAGTTTCAGCCAATCATGAAATCACTGGAAAAACTCCCCCAAAAGACTAAATATGAGCATTTCATATTTTCAATTGCACAGCAAAGAATAAAACGATGTCGGCATAAAGGTTTGAAAAATAATAGGAAACGTTACATGTTCTTTCAAAGTAGAAAGAATGCAATTAAAAATTTGAAGAAGAGAATGAAAGGGGAAAGCAAAATAATACCATTGAATGCTGCATAGCTTATAGATGAGAGTCACATAAAAACTGCTAGTACAGATTTGGGAGCCCTTAGAATATAAGTGGTGGTTAAATTCATGAGAGTATGAGCACCCAGCAGTGGGCTAAAGTTAGAAGCCTAATGGCCTCGATGTCCTCATGGGAAGAAAGATTGGCTGCTGAAGCAGGGAACTCGCAAAGAGGAGTGAAGGCTTAAAAGCCGCTGCTTTGGAGAAACGAAACGGGGAGTCGACAAGGAACGTGTAACTTGGCTCTGGAGCAGCACTGAGGAGGCGGCAGAGCAGGGACATGAGGGGTCCAGAGTTCCAGCCACAAGACCCCAGGAGGTGCCATTACGGTGCCTGTCCTGGATGGAGAGCGAAGAGAAGCCAGGCAGGGAGGGGGCTCGGACAGACTCGGAGAACGGGAGTCAAGGAGTGGGAAATCACAATTAGAACAGAGCAGAGACCTATAGTGTAAGTAACAGACCAAAACACACGAAAGGATAAAGGTCGGGTGAGAAAATATTTAATAGAAGACCACCAAGGTGCTGCAGGGAGCCAACGCAAGAATGATGAGAATCAAATATGCAAGAAACCATAATTGAGGGGGCACTGCTGTGATGTCAACAAAGACACTGAATCTCCCCAGTATTTTCGGTGATTTGGGGTGAACAGGAAGTCTTTCAGCCAGATATCAAAGTCCTCTTTGAAGGTTACAAAAGGAGAGGAAGTCTGTAGTCATCTATAATATTAATATCTTGAGAAAAGCAAAGAATGCTAGTTTAAGAGAATTACAATATTTAGAGTCTGATGTGGCTAGAGGTCCAGAAACTTCTCTGGAGCCCCCGCAGTGGGGATGCCGGGGTTGCGGGAGAGTCTGGGATTGTGCCTGCTCTTGTGATCTTGAATTGATGAAGGGCAAAACTCTGGGAAAGAAGTTTATACCTGTGTGCTTGGGAATTAGAAGGCTCCTAAATATTTCTTTTTCCTAATTAACTCTGACTTTAAGTCCTGGACCTTTAGAAACTGTTTTACTCATGGAGAGCGGAGTGGGTTTGAGGGGAGGAAGGCTACTTTGTCTCTTTCTCTTCGAAATGAAATAGTAAAATAGTAGTTGATAAGAAGTCTGTGGAGAAACAGCTGACACAGTTCCACCTGTGACAACCTCACCTCTGCAGTGCTTCTCAGGTCACAGAGGACTTGAGCTTCCCGTCATTCACACAGGTCACACTTGCCTGGAGAAGAATGCAATTAGTATCCTTTCCCAGAATGCCTCATTGGCTCACTCTGGAACATATTCAGTTTCTGTGACCTTTACTATCTCCTAGTTTTAAATCTTTTATGGAAGACAAAAAAAAAAAGGGATTTGGGCTGCATTTTTTTTTTTTTTTTTTTTTTTTGGCCAGACACGGTGGCTCATGCCTGTAATCCTAGCACTCTGGGAGGCTGAGGCAGGAGGATCACTTGAGCTCAGGAGTTGGAGACCAGCCTGAGCAAGAGTAAGACCCTGTCTCTACTGAAAATAGAAAAATTAGTTGAGCCTGTGGTCCCAGCTACTTGGGAGGCTGAGGCAGGAGAATGGCTTGAGCCCAGGAGTTTGAGGTTGCAGTGGGCTGTGATGAGGCCACTGTACTCTACCCAGGCAAGAGAGCAAGACTCTGCCTAAAAAGAAAAAAAAAAAAAAATGAAGGATTTAGGCTGCTTTTTTCGAGTAAATTTGTTTTAGCTGATTTTTTCCTTGCTCTGACATTTTTTCCTTTTGATCATAAGCAAAGGTCATGAAAAGAGGTGGGGACTTCAAAGACGGTTACTGTGATATTACCTGAGGAGAGTGGAGGCTAAGAATCACACAGGGGAAAAGCAAAAGACCAAGAGATGGGGAGAGAGAGAAACTACAGAAAGAGAGCTTCCAGGAATCCTAAAAAGCAAAAATGCTGTGCCAATAAACACAGAAATGTTAACAGTTTCATCAAAAAGTAAACTTGTCATTTGAATTCATTATAAACATTAATATTTAATTAATGAAAAATCCTAAAGGATAAAAGAGTCAGTGGGAGAAAAGAGAATTTAGAGATGAGATTTGCCTAGATTTCCCTATATCCAATTCTAATTTCCCTTCCAGAAAGGGACAAGCTGTTTATGAGCCTTCGGAATGACATCTCCACCCCTCTTTCTGCCTTCCCAGTGAGGTAGTGAGAGAAGATTTGTCTAGCTCTTCTCAGTGGGCCCAGAGAAGCGTTGCTGAGCTCAATTCTAGTCTCAAATCTAAAAAAAAAAAAAAAATCAATGTAGCCAAGCAAAAGGATTTGGAGGTAGAAACACCAGAAATACCATCTCTACCCTAAGACTTTTCAGGCAAACCCTGAGATTTCTGCACTCAAATGGGGACTTTTTTTCCTCATGTATAAGCTTGGTTAAAGATCATTCTGGTGACCACCATACATAGTGGTGAGCTGCTCTCCCTCTGCGTGATTATTAGTGCCTTAGTTTCAAAATGCTTTATTATTGCTAACTGTCAGGAACCATGCTACATGCCAGACTGATTATTCAAATATTCAGCAAACCCTATGAATATTTATTGATCACTTATTGGGGTTATAGCACTGGGCCCATTACTCAACTAGGTATGTAGAGGATATCAAAAAGAGAGGAGAAAAGAGATATGCAAATGGGAAAATTAAAAAAAGATAATCAACACAGACCACGTCAAATAGGAGATACTTACAGTAAGTGGGAAAGGATAGAGATCGCCGTGAACTCAAGTATTCTGAGAAAACTTCTTTCATGAAAACAGACAAGCAGAGAAGGGTGCATAGATTTTGACGGGTGAAGTGTCATGACCAGATGTTTGTTTTAGAATACTACTCAGGCAAAATTATGAAGGATGAGTTGGAGGAGAAAAGAAGATGAGAAAACTACTGCAGCGTCAGCAATGATAAAAATTAACATGGAGACAGAGGGGATGGAGAGAAATAGATGCATTTAAGTTATATTGAGTAGATCTCATTATCACTTAGGGATTGATTGGAAGAGAAGTTGCCAAACAAGCAAGAGTTAGGAATGACGCCCAAGATTTTTATATGAGAAAACTGCTTAGACGGTTTTTCTATCGAGATGAGGAATGCATATGAAGAGATAGACTTTTGTGGTAGGTGTTCTTTGAAATACGTAAATGGTATAAGATGTTGTCCCTGCCTGAATTCCACTTCTATTGTATTTTCTCTTTCTTATCTCCTTTATTTCAAGGGTCTTTAATAGTTTAATCTTTTAAATTTATTTAAACATGTTGGTGGTCTAACGTATCATCCTGTTACCTTTACTTTAGCACTTCTGAAAAGTTTAGGGAAGTTAATTTGAAAATAAACATAAATAATCCAACACAAAGAGATCCAGGGTTTATTTGGGGTATCGCCCTTGTCTCCCATCCTTTACCTCTTCCAACTTTGATAATTAAAAGGACACGAAAAGATTGACACAGATAGATTAAGACAGATTGCCATAACCCTAGTAAATGATCAGTAAATATTCAGACTGTCTTCAGAAACTAGTCAGATCTATAAAAATGCTTTTGAACCTACCAAATAGTCCCATCTTTGCTCGTTTCTAAAGGGTGTTGCACTCAAAGGTTATGAACGTCATCGTCTGGAGGCCAGTACTGAGACTTTGAATAGTACTTTCTATTTAATTTTTTTTCTATAAATATTTCTAATTTTCTGAAAATTTAAGCTCTCAGCTGGAAATCTCTTAGGCTCTCTGATTCAGGCCTAAGTCTGTGAGATGTGGCCACATTTATACAGCTGGATTAAGCAGATCATTTCTAGCCTCATTTGACCTAGACAAGAAGCTAGCTCTCCCCAAATTACAGGTTATCCCAGGAAAAGTCTTCACCAGCCTATCTATTCTACTTAGTTTCTGGTATTGATGAAGCAATGGATGTTTTGTGCGGGAGCAAAAGGAGAGAAAAGGGAATTTGCACATGTCAACGTCACGTTAGCAGCAAAATATCACCCCTCGGTACCTGTCTAGAGGCCCAGCTCATAAGGATGTACCTGCCAAGATAGGATCGACAGAGAGAAGCCAGGGCCAGGGTATATGTCCCAACCAAAGTATTTCGAGTCTGTAATAATAGACACAAGGCCTAGATAAGTCACTCAGAGCCCCGTCTCTCAGAATGTTTTCCTGTAGCATTCAACTGCAGACAGTTTGTATGTGTTGGTCGCCCCCCTATCCTCCGCTATGATGAAGTAATTTAGGTCCCAGTCAGGAGTAGTCTTAGAGTTCAGAAGTGTTTTCCACTAGGCAGTGGCTGCAAAGGCCAAGGCTACGTGGCTATGGTAATTTCCCCTGGTGAAGTCTTTCAGAATCCTTGGACCTTGGGTCTTGGCCAAGGGTTTAGGGTCTGAGCAGTTACTCACATATTTCCTGTTCCGGGGCCATGAGGAATGATGCCAATGGGATGATTTTGTAAATCGGAGCCACCCTAAAAACAAGTTGGTAACGGCAGCGGCAACAGTGGCAGCAGCAAGCCAGAGTTGAATTCCATTTAAATAAAATGCCAAAAGGCAGTCAGTGAAAGTGACATTTATGGTGTTACTACAAATGCATTCAGCGGGGAAGCTCAGTAGCAGAAGCAAGGGGGAAAAAAACAAGCTGTAGTGAAAACTGCCATCTGTATATTGTGCCCCGTTTTTAATATTCTGTATTCTCATAAAAAGTGTTGTTTCTGTCACTATTCAATCTCACAAACTCACACAGAACACTGTTAAAAGTCAGCAGTGTGTGAAATGGTATTTTAAAATAAATGAAACCCGCTCGCAGAGCTGCGGAGGAATATTGCAATGCTGGGCGCTGACAGACAGGCACTGAAAAGTAACAACCGTTATCATCTTAAAGCAAAGCGGATTAAATAAAAACCCACAGCCAGTGGTGCATTACCAAGTCTGATATTGACACAGCTGCTGTGGTGGTTATTTTTCATTGTCTCATCAAGACAAAGCATCATGGGATATCAATCTTCCCTCTGTCAGGCCATGCCTGGTATAAAGTTTTTCGTTTACATTTTCATTATATCCCTTTTATCTCCTGTGCCAGCATTTTTTTCTTAACTGTGGGGTCGGATGACCTGTGGGGCAGTGTTGAGCTATTACCTTCTGGCCAGAAGAGCTCCCTCCCGGGGCAAAGGGGCGTCTGTCCTCTTCCCCTCCCCCATCACCTTTTAGCTGTCTTCAAATGGGCAAGATGGCCATTATTCTCTGGTGTTGGTGGGCGATGAGAAGCTGTAATGTGTGTGTGTTTGTACGTGAGGGAGAGAAATAAAGAGCAAGAGGGAAAGAGATAATGACTATGAGAATTAGAAGAGCATTTGAGGATATTATTTTCTTCTTTCCCTTTTCACCGGAAAGAATGGGGATGGTTAGAAAATACACAACTCTCTTGAACACTACAGCTGCAAACTCAGATTAATGCTGAACTTTTTGTACACCACCGTTTTCTTTTCTGGACTGGCTCACTCTTCCTTGGATTGGCCTTCAATTCAGGAGTTGGTTAATCTGTGGAAAATATATTTTCATTTGACTCACAAAAAAAAAAAAAAAAAGAATTTTTCTCTACACTTCTTTTCCCCACTCTTATTTACCCTGCTTTGAGAATTTATTAGTACAACTTCTTTAGGAAAGAAAATTCAATGGTGATGTATTTCCCAGTATTGTGGTCTCTGTTTTGTAAGGCATTGGCCATAATGATAGGGGAAATGAGACTATTAAGTTTCATTAGCAAAGGTTAGAAATGCAATTTTATAAGATCGAGATGGGTGTAGCAAAGAGAGGGGGGCTCAAAGTCCCAAAGGGGTTTCTGACATTTTGAGCATCTTCCACTTGCCCCAGAAGAGGGTTGGAAATGAAAAAGAGGATGAGCTAAAAGCTCTGTGAGATATTCGACAGAAAGGACTGCTCCTCCCGTGTGTCTTCTACATAAGCAAAAAGTGAGTCAGGTCAAAGGATCTGTGTAAGTTACAGTAATGCTCACTAGCTGCTGAACAAACAGCTTTAACGCTTAACATCTCAGAGGCTTAACAGAGTAGATGTTTACTTCTCCCTCATTTCACTGTCGATGTGGGTTAGCTGCCCTCCTGCATCTTCTGAAACATGTGGCCTCCAAAGTCACTGCTGAAAGGAAAGAGAGAGTCTCCAAGTATCAAACAGGACATTTTTAGGGCCAGGCATGGAAGAGGTTTTCATCACTTCTGCCAACATTCCATTGGCCAGAGTTCAGGCACAGGGCCTCAGCCTAACTGCTGCTAGGAGCTCAGCCTAACTGAATCTTCCAGGAGTCTCTCTAAGCACTCTGAAAAGAAGTACAGTGAACACAAGAAATTTGTTGTTGTTGCTCTTGTTTTGGACCATAGAAGCAGGATAGAAAAGGGTAGAGTAAGGTAGAAGGGACAGTATAAAATAAGTGAGAAGGAAAAGAAGATATATTGCTACAGGAGGGATCAACTTCTACCTTCTCCCATTTAGCCATCCTATCGAACTCAGTTACTATGCTTTCCACTTCTACTACTGCCACCAGCAACCCCTGCCTAGGGACTAGAAGAGCTGGGGCTCCTTGGGCATCTCTCTTTAAGTGATTTTTTCATGTGATCTCTCTACATATGGGTCTCAGGGTAGCTGGGCTTCTTACATGGCAACCAAAGGGTCTCAGAGAGAATTTCCCAAGAAAACCCAGGAAGAGATGTGTGGCCTTTTCTAACAGAGTCTCAGAAGTCAGGTGGTATTACTTCTGCCACATTCTGTTCATTGAGGCAGTCACAAATACCTCCCTCTCCCCACCCACCCTCAAGTTCAAGCAGGGGAGTTAAAGATTCCACTTATGGTTTTAAAACCAAAACACATGTGGAAAAGTTTTTAAACTACTCATCTTGAGAAAGACAAATGTTCACATTATATCTATGCCCTTACAAATTCTCATATAAAAATTAAAAGTCAGCCTATCTTGACAATAGGCCTAAAATGTTAGTTGTTCTAAACCAGAAACAAAAATATGTATAGACACGAGGTACTGGGTTTTTTCTCTTACCCATCTCATTTTACCTCTTTAATACCATTTTTACACTTGTAACAACAACAAAAATCTTTCCAGAATTTCTCCACCTGCAGCATTATCTCATCCCCAACCATCCCTTCTGTAAGGTCTCTAAAGGTTCAAAATGGATTGGTTCAACCAAAAATTATAGTTAGGAAAAGTTCTTCTGAAGAACCTCAAAGTGAGACAACATTTATAGTGACCTGGATGCCTGCCTACCTAATGTCCTTCCTTTTTGAGAAAACTTTGTCAGAGCAGAAAGTTGGTAGGCAGCAGAATAGCCAAGGAAACATGCAGTGCCATCCTTACAACCAAAGCCCCACTTGCTTATTGGTCTGAAGATTCAGCCACCAAATGTAGGACAAAATCTGGTACATACTAATAAGTGGAATCAGAATTGCTGTCTGAAAACTGGTGTGCCATAGATGGCCTGGACACCCTCCTGTCCTATAAGGCTTTCCATCCAACTTTATGCATCTTGACCCCTTTTTAGAGTAAGGCCTCTGCCTTTATGTACTGATGGCACTACAGTTCTCTAGTCGTGAATTCCTGTGCATTTTTCTGGGGCCTTGAGCCTCTGCTTGACTCCGAGTTCCATACCCCTGCCCCACAAATTCTGCCTAACATTCCTTTTCAAATAATCACAGTGCTTATATTCAACCAGAATAGTATATAAAATGAGATTCCTACTGCTGTGTCACCCCACCAGATTGGACCTCTTCATGGAACAGTGTCATGGCCACTTGGACATTGAGATTTGGACCAATGGCCACCCCCATGAGGCAAGCCCCCCAGCCAAATTTGTTCCTCTGGTCCTCACCCCATGTATTACTAGCTTAAGTTCTTCTCCCTCCAGTGAGCCATTGAGTTCTCAATATGCTTAACTATTAGACTGCACTGGTAATGATAAAAAGGAAAATATGAATATCCATTATCTATTCCAATTGCTTGAATTGTAGCTTTTTTTTCCATGTCCAGAGTCTCACCTTGTGGACATTTAACTCAAAATTTGCAATTTCATTAATGTGATCCAATTTGAATTTATAACAATCAATGACATCTGTAGGTAATAATTTAGCAACTTCCTTTATTCAGCATAGACAAAAAAAAAGGTATTCTCATTAATCAGATGTTGTGATAATTAGAAACTCAGAATTGAAATAATCTAAACCACCTGTTGTAAGATATTTAGAACGTAAAATATTTTGGCATGAAATTTATTCTGAACATAATTCATCATATTCTGATGATTTAGAAGTTGCTTTAGAATACTATCATGGGGCTGACACTTGATGAGCATCGGTTTACATGGAGTTGTTTCTGTGAGTTGGGAGTGTTTTTCAGTAGAACATGTCCAGTTAATGGGGTGCTGGATAGTAGAGGGTTCCTTATGGTACTGCAAAACACTGCAAGATGAATATCCTCCAGAAAGTAATAAAAAGAAAATAATCAGAGTGCTACATCTGTCTGTGGTCTCTACAGCTCTCCTCAGGTTTTAAATGTCAAACTGCAACACTTTACGGCATATAACCTCTTTCCTAAAATAGCCAGTGGCTCACTTTCCACATCTTTCTCTTTGCCTGCAAAAAAAAATTTTTTTTTTAATGGCCAAAGTCAGATAATTGTTTTCTTTCTCTTCAGAAACCTCATAATAGATGTGCTGCTTCACCTCCAGGTTAAATGATTTAGCATCAGTCAGAAACCTACAATATCATCATCATCCTGTAGACATTTCATATTTAAAAAAACATTTGCCCACGACAAATGTTTTTTAAATCTTTCTACTAAGCCTTTTGGGATTTGAAGTGAATAGCTGTATCTAATTCTAAGCAAATGACCACCCTCGGTTCCCAGCTAGGTATGGGTCCCCTATCCAAGCTAGCGGAGCCTTCATCTGTGTCCCTGTGATTAGGGGCTGTTGGATCACGCGTTGTATTTGTGTACTTTTCATATCATCCCAATCAGATTGGGAGGTCCCTAAAGACTAATTCTAATTTCGTCAAGTTGATGATTCCTTTCCTTTGTTTAGAACTTAAAACTTTCTGAATTCCTCAAATTGAGTCTTAAAACAATGATATAAGATAGCTAAAGTACACATTATTAGTATCTCTATAATACAAGTAAGAAAACCAAGATATCAAAAGTAAAATTATTAATGCTTCCCCAGCATCCCCACAAAAGAGGAAGCTCATGTGTTAAATGCACTTACTCAGAGTTAAAAGACTAAATGGTCAACTGACTCTGAATCTGGGGCCCTCGTGCCCCTCCCAGCCTTTGCAATTTCAGATTAGAAGGTCATCATCTTCCCTCTGAGGCGTATGCAACAGAAGCCCTCACCCTAGATGCTCTTGTTTATTGCACTAGTCTTTCCTGAGTCTTTGCTGTTAGGTCAGTCTTAAATTTAACGATCCGTCCTGCATGCATTATTTGACTTGCAGATGCAGTCACCTTTGCATCACCTGCCAGAACTCCATAGAACGTCACGAACATGGGAGAGCCTCAAGAAATATGTGCTGAATGAATACATTTATAATTACACTCAGGCCCGGCATACCTTTTTCACGAGAGGCCCATCGGCAGCTTGGCCATGTCTGGCATATTCTTAGGAGCCCATCAGTCGTGAATGTTAGCAGAAGGAAACAGGAATAATATTGTTCATTTATCTATTCAACATCATTTTGTTTTGCATACTGGAAAGATTATGGGATGTGAGTCAGATAGACTTGGATTTAAATCCCAGCTCTGCCATTTACTAGCTCTGTAAACTCAGACAAATTACCTAACCTTCCTGATTCTCAGTTTCCTCATGTATAAAATGAAATAAGAACCTCTTTGCAGAGTAATTTGAAGGATTAAGATAATATAAGTAAAGCTACAGGCTCATACTAGTCACCCAGTCACCTGTAAATATCATGGCCTCATCTTCACCTCTTTTTAATGTCTTTTTTTCCATAAGAGAAGCTCTTCCAGTCTCCACGATTTTCAAAGACTGTTTTATAGATCGATGGGCCTCCTATCTATGGCAACTCTTTAAATATTGCAGCTTTTCAATGGCATAGTCAAAACTCTTGGCAATTACATGTTTATATACATTGGGCCATCTTATATATAATACATTTTCTATTTTCCATTATGGAATATATGTATATAAATACATATAAGTGTGTATGTGTATATTTATTTATCTCACTTTTTCCATTATAGCTCTCTACAAAGCATTTATATTCAAGAAATGATAATGTGTGTTATTTATATTTATCATCTATGCATCCCAACTGACAGGAAGTGATGGTACATATGATATCCTAAAACATTTTAATTACTTATGTGGATACCTTGCCAGGAGACTTTTCCTAGTTGTGACCTTGTGGCAAAATTCTTAGCTCATGATCAGGGTGATTAGCAAAATTTTCCTTAACTAGTGTTTTCAAAGTCATTATCTACACCTTTGATTGCTAGATAAAGTGTGATGACCCCAAATGTTAAGGGGATCACTCTAAAGAAAAGAGAACAGGTAGTGCCCACCCTCAAGCATGCTGTGCTACACACAGGGCCACAGGATCTCTGGGTGCTCCTCAAAGAGGGTGCAGATGTCTGAACTCTGACCTTCCCTTTAAATGCTTCCAGCAAAACAAATAGCATTCATATATGAATTGCATGCCCCGGGTTAGCCACATCAGATTTGCACTCAGATATTGAATAACTGAAACCATACCTTGAGTTTAGAACAGTTCCTGTAATATCTGCAATTAGACATTGGCCTTGTGAAGTGAGTGGCTTCTTAGGCCACATATGTATATCATGACCCAATGTCTTATTTCTTATTCCTCTTCATTTACAAAATTATTGAAATAAATATTAAGCAGCTTATTTACCAACATTCGATTTGACAGTGATTATGTGGAACATTTCTCCACCATGATTAAACACATAGTAGAGTCACTTTTCATAGTAAAACTCATTTTTAATGTACTTGGTAAGGTTCTGAAAAGCATTACGGCTTCTTCAGACTATCTATCTCATATAAGTGCCTTGCCAGGCCTTTGTTCTATGGCCTGTTTTAGCATCAGCATTAAATGGAGTTTGAATCTCAGCCTTTTCAGCTACTATCCGAATATTATTTTTCAGTTATCGGTTTGTCTATTCACCTTGACTCAGGTGGACTATATGAGCTCTATGGTTAATTCTCAGTAACTTGGGTAAGTACCTACAATTCTGCCCTCTAAATATTGACCCCAATGAGAATAAATCTCTCTATTCCTACACCATTGTTCTGTGAAAAAGGTCTTGTTATTTCTTACTGCAATTACTTCAACTCAGCCCATAAGCTTGGCAATCAAATGAATAGGTACCTAAACCCTCATATATCTCAAAAGGAAGACACTAAACAAACTATTTATATTCTTTCTTTTGTCTCTGAAACTCTTCCAAGGACCAATTTAGCATTGCTTATACTTGTACAAGACAGAACAGATTTTCTAGATGTCTGTTTGAATAGTGGCCCATTTTTTAATTCCTCCCTCGGGAGGTCAGTACTGGCCTAGCCACCCATGGACATTGGCGTTTAGTAGTCCGGGGCAGAGCAGAGTTTGCTCTATTTAATTACAAGGAAAACTGAGAGCCAGAGGGCTAACCTGACGTCTAAAGAAAAAGGCTTAAGTCCAAATGACAGAAAAGCTGCATACCAACCCTAAACCCAGAGAGGCAGAAGTGGAAATCGAGGATGTGTGATTGGCAGAGGAGGAGGCATTATGGAAAGGTCACACATCAGCAGATCAGAAAGTCAGAGTCTCTCTGAGATAACTTCAGAGCACAAGCAAGTCAAAACCAAGCAGTGGCTTGGACAGTGGTCAAGTGTCCAGAGTAAAAACAGAGATTTCTGTTTAGTAAGTGCAGCTTACCATTATCAATCAAAGTTATTAAGGTTTGTGGATGGCGCAGGCCTGTTTAAAGGCCAGAAGCAGGAGGGTCATTGCCTAGCAGCAAGTAATCTTTGAACAGCAGTGTTGAGACTTTAGCACCCATCTACAAAGACATCATGACATATACCCAGGACTCATCTGTAAGGTCACTGGGCACACCCTACACCCTAATTCTGGGAACGAGTCATGAAGGAAGTTTTTGGTTTTTATTAATACATTTATTTTTTTTCGCTCTCGCTCTCTCACTCTCTCTCAACATTTTTTTTACAAAATTCGTTAGTAAATTAGCAGCCATCTCTAGTGAGAAGGAACAGAATAGTGGGTTGGGTTGAAACTTACATATCCTAGGGCAAAACTGACAGTCAGTTGATAGGAAGGGTGAGTTTATGCACAACCTATTTGGCAAGTGGCCCTACCAAATGATTATCTTCAGTTCTCATGGTACTTTTAAAAAATTTTTTTGATCTTTTTTAAAAAAATGATTTTGATCTTTACACATACAGTGGATGTTGACAGGTCACTGTCTGAGCACCACAGTATTTCTAAGAACTAAGCAGAAGGGAGGTCATTCTCCCACATATCCTATCTGGTTTGATGGTGCAGCTTACCTGTAGTACTCTGGTCATATGACCTGCTGGCAGTATTCCTGCCAACCCATTTAAGCCTAGCTTAAATATTCCTAAAACGCTGAATATTCATGAGACCATAGGACCCATAGTTATTAAATCTTTCACCAAGTTCTTTTCTTTCCTCTTATTCTTGACAGCAAAGCTTTATGTTTTATAGAGCAGTGTTTTCTCCATTGTACAATTCCAATATTTTTAAAAGAGGTGGTAACACAGAGACCCCCAAGAGATATATTTATCATAAGATGTGATGTTCACAGGAGTGATTCCAGATGCAGATTAATATTTTTAAAGCTTAGAGTCTCTTTGAGGAGTTCTTTCTCACACTCTAAGCATTGAAGATGGCGTCCCGGTTTTGAGGAATGTCAAAGGGAAACAGCTTCTGTCAGCAGATTAACACTGTGACTGAATTTGCAGTAGCATCATTCACAGTCTTACACTGTGAACAGTTAAAACTCCATCTGCCCAGGGACCTAGTATAAAATATGTAAGATTTTATATGTTAAAACAGTTGGATGAAAGACCCATTACATCTCCTTAGTTTCCCCTAAAGAGTGTGCTTCTTTTAATAATAACGTTATCAGTGCAAACATCTGTAAGAGCATATAGTATTCTGGGCACTGTTCATAAGTCTTTAATGTATTGATTAATTTAGTCCACTTAACATTCCTAAAAAATAAGCAGCATGATTATGCCTATGTTTCAAAAGAAGAAATTAAGGCAGAAAGAGGTTAAGTCGCTTACCCAAGTTCACAAAGCTGGGATTCAAACCCAGGAAGTCCAGCTCTAGAGATGTAGTTGACCTTAAAATAACATCTAGATTTTTACTCTCAATATTACTAGTCAGTTGTTCCCCACCAAATCCTTATCTATGCTTCTAAAATAACCAGATGACATTTCCTACTGGAACAACAAAGCCAATTTTGGGTTGAATAGCTGCATCTATCCTCAAGCACCAAGAATAATGTGGGGATGTTCTTTGAGAGCAAATTTTAATATCGAGTCCAGTGAAGCTCTACAATCATCCTTAATTTTCAGGTAACACCCAAGCATGCAACCATTCAGATTCACTGTGTCCAAGTTTATAAGATGGCCCCAAACTACTTGTGCAAATTTACTTATATCATCCTCGCTTTTCTATTACTATGGATTTTATTGCTTCTTTCTACCATCTCCCTTGGACTTATCAATTCCCACGTTCCCATACATGTCAAACCATTCCTCATAGGTAGTCTGACCTTGGTGTCCCTTTACTTGTTCACCCCAAACCACAGTCATAGAAAATCCATACAGATATAAAATAGATTAGCAGTTGCCAGGAGACGGGGGAAGGGGGAAATTAGGGGTGAATTTAATGGTTACAGGGCTTTCTTGTAGAGTGACTATCTGGAATTAGATACTGATGATGGTTACTGAAAACTGTGAATATTCTGAAAACCACTGAATTGTACACTTTAAGATGGTTAAAATGGTAAATTCTATGTTATGTGAATTTCATCTCAATTTTTTTAAAAATCCAAGGCTAGCCTTTTTCACAGTCTCACCCAACCCCGACTCAAGAGGCCCCAGTAGGAATTCTATAATCACCTAGAAGAGTTTTCTTCTAGAATAAGGATTCTTCAGGCTTCCTTTCTACCTGCCTTCACAGAGATCAAGGTTTTGTCTTTGTGGTAGTTTTGCCTTATTCTGTTGTACTTCATTCCTCAGACGTGGGTCTCAGCAATCTTGAGACTGAAAGCAAACAGTTCTACTAACACCCCACCTAAGCTTTTAAAACATATCCACACATTTTTTTAATTCCCTCCTTTTTAAGTGTAGGCTGGACTTCGTGACTTGCACGTAACAAATAGAATATGGCAGAAGTGATGGTGCGTGACTAGGTTATAAAAGGAATGGTATCGCCTTCTTGCTCTCTGTCTTGGATGGCTCGCTCTAGGGGAAGCCAGCTACCATGTGGAGAAGACACTCAAGCAGCAAATGGAGAGGCCCACGTGGTGAGGAACTGAGGCCTCCTGCCAAAAGCCATGCGAGTGAACGATTTTGGAAGCAGATCCGGGAGGCGCAGGCAAGCCTTCAGATGACTCAAGTACCCGAACATATCCCAACTGAAACATTACGAAAGACCCTGGGCCAGAATGACCCAATTAAGCCATTCCTAGATTCCTGACACAGAAACTATGAGATAGTAAATGTATGGCATTTTAAACCAATATGTTTTAGACTAACTTGTTATGCAGTAATAGATAACTAATATAACTATCCCTTTTTATCTTCTTCCCGTCCACATCTCTTTTGCCATTCTTTACCCCATCACTTCCTTTTCTAAGTTCTAGAATTAGTGCTACATCAATAGCTTTTCATTTTTTACTGATTATTTCATGAAACAAATTAAACATTTCCAACACAGTAAAACTGAATTTTACAGAGAGTACCTATAGACCTACCACCTAGATTTTAACATTTTACCGTTATTGCTTTATCACATATTTATCCATCGATCCATCCCTATTCTCCCTTCATCAATCCATCTTACTTTGGATGCATTTCAAAGTAAACTTCAGATATCAACAGTCTTCACCCTAAATATTTTACCCTCAACAATATGCATGAGAGTAAATAAGTTTCAGTGTTCATTTACAGGTATTTTTCTTTTGAAGTAAAATTTAAATAGAATGACATGCACAAACAAGCGCATACTCACCTGTGTGCATGCCAAATTCTATGAATATACAGACCGTTCATGGGTGTAAATTTATACTCACTGACACAGCCCACAAGACAATTTCTTATAATTCTGTGCCTCTCTCATAGCATCTAACATCATCTAATTGCATACTAGGTGCTCAACCAGTACCTCCAAGACTATTTAGTGGATGTCACCTGGACTCCTGAAAGAGAGCAAATAAATGATCCTGGCCCGTGGGGCTCTGATAAGCTGGAAACAAAGACATTTTGGAGCCTTGAGAAGGGAGAGAAAGGACGGAGAAGCTGCCCTCTATTCTTTGTCTGTACAAAACCCCTTAAGGAATAGTTTGTCCACTGAAATTAGCATGGTGTAGAGATAGTGAAAATGCTTATGAAAGGCAATTTGTTTTCCACGGAATTCACCAGATGGCCCACGCTGTTAGGTATTACTTAAATCTCCACTTGGGAAAACCTGTTATCTCCCTCCCTTATAATAACCCCTTGGCCTGAATGTTATGGCCGGAACACATAGCAACTGCAAAGCTTTGCTAGAAGCATTTTAATGGCTTTTGAGAGCATGTGAAACAAAGATAGCTTGTAAGTAAAAAACAAAGAGCAATCTTCCTGTCTGAGCATAGAGTAGATAAGGAAAGGAGGCAGTTCAGCCTCTGTCATTACAAGGGCTCAGCTCAATCAACCCAAGCTACCTGTGTGCCTGCACCCAGGGCTCCCCTCTGCCTTCTGACTCTGCCTCCATTACTCCCAGCATGTCCTGGCGCTGGCTGACAGGAGAGAGCTCTTAGCAGTCCCCCTGAAATTGTACGTGCTGAAACAGGTCTGAATTTACAGGGGAGTCACTGCTTTTTTTTTTTTTTTTTTTTTTTTTGGCTTTCCTCTGTCTTTCTTCCTTCTGACCCTCTCTCCTCATCTCTCATCTTTCTCTAGTGCTTTTTTCCAAACACGTTTTTTTCTGGCTCTTTCAATTTATTTCTCCTCTCACGGCCTATCCTGTTCCGTTGGCTCTCACTCACATCATTTTTATCTCTACCTTCTTACGCTCCTTTTCTCCCTCTCATCCCTCTTTTTCTCTTTATTTTCTTTTTTTGCCTTTCACACTCTCAACTTCATATCAAACACCCACTTTCCTTCTTTTCCAGCCCCAAGCGGAGCCAGCCAGCGTGCTGCCCACATTAAAACCTTTGCAAAATGGTACTGTGCCTCTTTCTACAAACGCTAGACTCGGTCTTTTGCAGCAAACTGAAGACACTTGATTTTCAACCGTGAAGGTTGGCCAGAGCTGTCTAATTTGTCAGCCTGGTTCCACCTGCCATATGCACAGCCTGAAACCCCCTGACAGCCTTCATTTTCTAAGCTGAACTTCAGCCTTTGCCCTCTGACCCTTTTGTTCACATTCTGTTATTGCAAAGGGACAGAAACACAACCCACTGGTGCCTTATTACAGTTTTAATTTCCCGAGTAGTTCCACCACCTCATTTTCACCTTCAACATCTCCCTCCCTCCACGGCAGCGGCCCTTTGCTGTCTGTGGGACATAACCCTGAGAATCACATTTGCATTTTCTCTATGGTTGAGATGATGCTAAGATGAGATTTCTTTGAGTGTTTTGTTGAGTCCTTCTGCCCTTCCCTGATTCTAAACAAACATGCTGATTATCGTACAGCTCTTCTTCTTTTCCCATCTAATATAAAACACATAGATTAATAGAATAGAAGCCTCATTTAAGAATTTTTCAAAATTTTCTGAGCTCTTGATATTATTGTTTTTGTTCCTGCTACTATTGCTTCTGTCCAGAAACTCACCAACACAATGTTGTACTCCTAAACCTCGCCTTTCAATTTAGGAAGCAGGGACTGCTGATCAAAAGTATTTGGTTTCTGAATGTAAGTTCATTTTATTTTGAAATTATCACTAAAATGAATGTCCAGTCTAGTTATATATTTTGTCATCGTATGTCCCCCTGTTGATTTTGGAAAACTAATTTATCTTGAAATTTTTAAACCAACTAAAACATCAATGAACAAACCTCCATAAAAATTGACAACTGAAATAAACTTCACCAACATGACTGTATAATTGCATTTTAAAATATCTCTATAGAACACTAGGTGGTAAACAGCCTCCCATTTGGCGCCAAGCAAGGGACCTTACACATTGCAGAATGGACTCAGGGCAATGATATAAAGGAAACTGTGTCCTTTTTCTTTCAATTTCAAGCAATTAGCAAGGTAGTTGACACTCAACATCTATTCAACAAATTCATGAAATTAATTAATCTGATTCTACTAACAAATCTAATGATTAATTATCATTTTCATTTTTCACTTTGGAAGTTTGAGAAGGAAAGAGCTTGATGAAATCTGTGGATGTCCACATGTCATACTTGAAGGGACAATGTTGCTTCTCCTCTCTAGATCTCAGTTTCTTTGTCTGTAAGATAAGAAGAGGAAAATACATACAGTCTCTCAGGTCTCTGACATGTCTAACATTATAAAATGATCATCTTGAATTAGCCCCATATGAACACAACCTACATATGTAACCAGGGAGAAGCCAAGATTTAAAAGAGAATAGAAAAGAAACTCATTTGTATTGAGCACTATAATGTATGTACTGTATATAAAAATATGTGTGTATAAAGAATCAATGTGTTCCACTTATCTAAATATCCACAGTCTAGTGAGGAAAACAAAATTAAACTTCGATTGTCTATGAAAATTAGTGTGATGGTAGCTACCATTCTGATCTTCTTAGAAAGAAGTATTCAGTTTTCTCTCTCTTTCTCCTGCTTTCCTAAAAGACTTTCCAACCAATTACATTCCCTGTCCATTTTTAAGAGCACCCTTTTTTTTTACAATGGTTAAAAATAGTTCATCTCTCAATATAAAACATGGTAACCCAGGATATTAATAGTGTATACAGAGTACCTCTACTTTGACCATGAATATCCTTGGAGGCTACAAACAGAGATCAAGAAAAAGAGGGTAGATCAACCAGATAAAACCAAGAAGAACCATATAAGATCCTTCAATGAACTGAATACCTGCTATGCATCAAGCACTGCATTGGATGTTTTGACAAAGGCAGGAAGTAAACCACATAGTGATGAACAATATACTGTTTCTGTCCTTAAAGAACTGTCTAATGGGGTAGAGTCATGGGTATAAACTTCTATTATGTAAAGCGGAGATACATGCTTTGAGAAACACTGACAAGACCCTTATGCCAAATGGAAAAATTGAAAAACAAAGTGTTTTGTGCTGATGGTGACATTTAGTTTACTTTTGAAAAATGAATGAAGACCTTAATGACAGATAGGGTTGGGTATAGGTGAGTAGCAAGTGGAGATTAAGGGAAGACATTCCATGTTACCCTGGAAAATGACGGATGGTAATGAACCTGCAATGTGAAGCTAATGATTTGGGCCTGATTCACGAGGTAAAGGGGTTTTGTGAAGGATTTTAGGTAGAAGAAGTCTACATTTTAGGAAGATTACTATGGTGGAAGTCTATAGAGTAGATCGAAGAAAGGAGAAACAGAAAACCAGTAGCCTGTTAGAAATTCTGTAAGAAGTCTGGTAGTATTAATTCTATTTACCAAATGTTCCAATTCTACTACCAATAAAACTGAGCAGAAGTGACATGCGTTACTTCAGGACAGAAGCATTTTATTCCCAGTGCAAGACACTGCACACTCCCTCCCTTCGCCTCAGCAACCAGAAATTCTCTAAACGAAAGGGTTTCTTCAGTCTACATTTCTGAGTGGAGAATGATGTGGAGAAGCTCTAGCCAGTGTGCAATGGATCCGTAGCAATGAGAGAAATAAACCTTTGAAATTTTAAGCCACTGAGACCCGAAGGTTGTCACCACGTTCCCTGGTCTATTCTCACTAATAGATTGTTTCTAATATTGTCTTGCTTTGGACAGTTAAGACTTTCTTCTCACTTCTTTCATTGCATTTTATCCTTTTCCTTTAAGAAAAACTACTCTGTGACCGTGTCTGCACAGCCAGGAAAAGTAAGTAGAGATCTGGTGATAATAATCCCTCTTTGGGCCCAAACCGCTTTAATATTTAAAATCATCAAAGTCTTCAAATCATCACCGTATCACCCTTCCTTTAGGGTGCCAAGGAGCATCACAGACTTTACCACAGGCTGGATGAGTAGAAAGACTAAAAATTGCTTCCCAATGTAAAATTCATAGCAGCACATTCTGTCCCTGGCTCTCCCGTTTTAAAGCTCCAAGGGTATGTACTGTTTTTAGTGTTTTCCACAATCATCAATTCTCTAATTCTCCTATACTACCCAAGGTGTTTAAATAAATGGCTCTGCCTCCTCCTTCGTGGAATAGAGGGTGCTCAGCTTTCTCAACTATCAGAAGTCAGATGGAGCTTCGTACTTGGAAGCAAAGAATAGTTAGAATGTTACCACCTCCGCCAGGAAGTCTTCCTTGAGACTGGCATTTGCCTTACCTCTACCCAGGACTGCCACTTACAATTGTTAAGTTTTAGGGAAGGAGGGAAAGAGCTGAAAAAAATCCAGTTTAGGTTCCATTTTCCAAGCTCTGTGCCCTGGCTGAGTGCTGCATTGGCCTGAAAGTGAAAGCACCTTTGTCTAATTTGTTCAAGCATGTAGTATGTGCTGGCTCCATTGCTCCAATTCCACCAAGACCCATACCACAATCAACCAACACGACTTCCTCCTTTTCTCTGGGCAGGAGGCTCATTCCTGAACTTCCACAGCATCATTTGTAAAGCCCTCTTCTAGCCTTTATAACATTCTACTGCAATTACTTCATGGACTTTGTCCACCTATCTTCACCATGCTATAAGTTCCTTGAGGACATGTGCTAAGATTTACTCATCTTGCTGTCCCTAAACCTTGACACTAGCTGCTCAATAAATATTTGATGAATTAATAACTAATAAGCAATGAATGACTAAACCCAGATTCTGCTAACTAGTCGTATAAACAGCTGGCCCTGTTCAAGTCTCTGCTTCACTGTTGAAACAAGAAGTTTGGACTAAGTGATCCCTAGTGTCTGTCCTTCTACCTCTAAAGCTCCTTCGACAAAAAGTCTAACTTAGCTCCTTCCTATCTCAAAGTCCTCTGTATTTTCTCTTTCTCATGCTCTCCTTCCCTTCTATTTAAGAATTACGACATCCTTCTTTTCCAAACATTTTCTCTCTACTCTTGTGTAAATATCTTCTCTGTGGAGCCTTAAAGGATCCAGTGAGTTCCTTTATCCCTGACCTCATTACCATCTGCCCACCTCCTAGTCAGCCTTTCATATTGACTGAAGGTTTTGTATTTGGTTCAGTCAACTGCTCTAATCCAGATTTTATGATCATCCTGGGTGACTTCAGTTTCCCTGGAAAGAGAGTCATCCATCAACTTTCTCTCAATTCCCTCCCTCTTCAATTCTAGTCATTTTTAACTCCATGGGAATCATGCATAAAAACGGCCACACCCTGGACCTCAATACCACAGGGAACCACTCTACTTTGTAGACTGTTAATTTAAAGAACTCCAGAGTCCAAACCTGCATCAATCACAACCTCTTAATCTTCTAATTCTCCCACTCCCTGACCTGTCTGATATCTGTTGTTCAGATTTCATCCAGAGCACCATTTTACTGATCCCAATTTTCTCCCAAATGTATTTGCCTCTTCTTGATTTTATTTCTTTACCTGGCCTACAAAACATGATTTACATCATCACCCTCTCTCTTGCTAACATCCTCAATCAACTGACCTCTGTCTTTCTTCTATTCTCAACAGCCAGTGCTAAATCAATCCAACTATTTATTTGCTTTTTCTGATGCTAAACCTAGACCTTCAAGTTGTACTAAAAAAAAAAAAAAAAAAAACCCATAGTCACTCATATTGGTGCCACAGATTCTTGGTTTCAAACTCAGCTTCCCAACCCTCCCTGTTACCTACAAACGTTCAGTATGTCCCTGGATAGCAATCCCTCCCATGCCCTTCAAGAACTATTTCAAACAGTCCCCAAGCTTCCCATCCCAGTACTTCTCCTCTTGTGATTTTACCTCCTAATTCTCTAAGGAAATAGAGGTATCAAGGCAAGGACTCTTGACTTCCTTCTCTATCATTGCACATCCCCATCTCTGAATGGTTAAGTGACTCATCTCAGGTCACACAGCTCATAAATGACAGTTAGGCTTATAATCCAGGGCCACTTGACTCCAAAGTCTATATTTTTAAGCATCACACTACACAGAACAGTGATTAAGAACACAGATTCTTGAGCAACACTGCCTGGTTTGATTCTACCTTAGCCACTTACTAGCTCTGTGACTTTGGCCCGTGCCTCCTTTACCTTGTAATAAAATTGTTATAGTACCTACCTCATAAAGCTGTTGTTAAGATCACATGAATTAATACTTACAACGTTCTTAGAA
Organism: Indri indri; assembly: GCA_004363605.1. Lineage (NCBI taxonomy): Eukaryota > Metazoa > Chordata > Mammalia > Primates > Indriidae > Indri > Indri indri. The sequence continues at coordinate 18 of RJWJ010010711.1, read as the reverse complement.
CTGTGCCTGTCACATAAT
>RJWJ010010710.1:0-46283 GCA_004363605.1 Indri indri | reverse complement strand
TCTGGTGCTGGAGTATGTGCCCGAGACAGTGTACCGGGTGGCCCGCCATTTCACCAAGGCCAAACTGACCATCCCCATCATCTATGTCAAGGTAGGCAGTCAGGCAGGCTGCTGCGGCCCGGGCTCACAAAGCCAGGCACCCTGGAGCCTTCTGCTTTTTATCGGTTCCTTTATCCTCCAAGTATACGTCGGTCTCTGGAGGCTCCGTGTTCCCTGCCCCTGCCCCCGTGACCCCCAGCGATGGAGCTTGCCAAACACGGGAGGGCCAAGGTGAGGCCAGACTGAATCAGGGAGGCAGCCTGACCAGGGGACTGAGGAGGTTGCAAGGTACCTGCTCAGGTCCCTACTGGGAGTGCAGTGGCACCAGAGGTGTTGGGGTTAGCTCAGGATAAGGGAGCGCGTGGCAGGGACCGAGAATGCAGAGGGGGAGCTGCTGAGGTTGGAGGCCAGGCCTTCGGAGCCTTGGTCAGGGGGGCAGGTGGGAAGAGTTAGGGTCGGAGGAAGGTTAGCATCCACAGAGCCTGGAACGCATCTTCATCCATCGTTTGTGCAGGCTCAGTCCCCATTGCCTGGCACCGTGCCCTGGGTGTTACAGATCCTCAGGAGGTGTTTGAATGAATGAATGAGTGAATGAATGAAGCCCAGGGATGATGTGGAGAACAGAGGCTGGAGCAGCCTGCTGCCTTGGAAGGAGGTGGGTGGGTGTCGTTCGTTGGAGGCTGCTTGGGGCAGCTGTTCCTGCTGGCTTTAAGCGCCCCAAGCCTGGGTGAGCTGATGGGGGCTCTGCCAGTGGTTGTTGCTGTTGGACCTCCCCTTGGAGGGCAGTTCTCTGGTTCGGTGAATCTATCCTGTGGCTACCTACATACTGGGCCACACACTGGCGATTCCGGAGCCACCGCTGACTGAGACCCAAGCCTTGCCCTTGATGCGCTCTCAGTTTGGTAGGGTAGACAAGCAGTTACAGAAAACTGTGAAACCAGCTGGGTACTGTCATGCTAGAAGGAGCACAGGCTATTCTGGAAATAGAGGAAGCCCCCAGCCTAGCCTGGTTTAGGAGTGAGAAGGATCAAGGCAGGCTTCCAGGAGGAGACCAGGCACAGGGCGAGGAAGTGGCATCTCTGGCAGAAGGGAATGGGACCAAGGGAGGAGGGGGCCTGGGAAGTAGCCCTGTGTGCGGTGGAGAAACCGAGCCATTATTACAGGCCAGGCCCTAGTCTAGGCCGTGGGGGATGCAGCGTTGTCCAAAACTCAGAGATGCTCTCGAGGCACTTCTGTTCTACTCAGTGGGAGGAGAGCGGCCGGGGAACGGAGTTGGAGAGGATGCCGGCTCGGGGGAGTTTCCACTGTCAGGTTAAGGAGGCTGCGCCCTCCCCAGAGCCAGTGGTTCTTGGTGAGGGGGAAGCTGAGTGTCTGACTCCTGCCTACTTTGTGACAAGTTTTTCCGATATATCTCTTACTCAGCAGGTTTCTGCCAAGGGGTGTGATTAAAGCAGCAGTTCTCAAAACGTGGTCCGAGGACCAGCACCAGCATTGGAGGGCTTGTTGTGAATGCCCCGTTCTGACTTCACTGATCAGAAACTCCTTGGAGTAGGGCCCAGCAGTCTCTGTTTTAACAAGTCTTCCGAGTGACTGTGGTGTACACTAAAGTTTGAGAACCAAGGGTTTCAAACAAGGGCTTCCCTGAAGCTGTAGGGGCAGCAGGGAGAGTGGCCCGGAAGGGCTCTGCGGGCTGAGACGGTGGTACAGTGGAGTGTCGTGTGGGAAGGGCCAGGCTGATGTCTTGCTGTCCTATACCTGCCCCAGGTGTACATGTACCAGCTCTTTCGGAGTTTGGCCTACATCCACTCCCAGGGTGTGTGTCACCGTGACATCAAGCCCCAGAACCTGCTGGTGGACCCCGACACTGCTGTCCTCAAGCTCTGCGATTTTGGCAGGTGGGCCTGACCTGGGGAATGCCGGGTGGCTGAAGAGGCAGGGGTGACTCCGACCCTTGCCTTGTGTTTACCCCTCCCATCTCTTCCCACAGTGCAAAGCAGTTGGTCCGAGGGGAGCCCAACGTCTCCTACATCTGTTCTCGCTACTACCGGGCCCCGGAGCTCATCTTCGGAGCCACTGATTACACCTCGTCCATTGGTCAGAGTTAGGGAGGGTTGGGGTGGGGAATGACAGTCTTGGCAGGTTCTGAGTTCTTTCTGTGTGCTGTGTGCCAGGCTTGGTGATAAAGCTTAACATCTGTTCTTTTCCTCAGTCCTCACAAACTTGGGAGGTTGATGCTGTCGTACGCTCGTTTTACAGAGGAGCAATCTAAGGCTTAGCGCTGTGAGGCTGCCATCCTCACTGCTGGGACCAGGCAGGGCTGGGATTTGAAAGCTGACCTGACTCCAGAGTCCATACCAGCTCTGGAACCTCCCAGTCAGCCTTCTTTTCTCAGCTGGGGGGAGGGGCTGGTGGTGACCTTGTGGGAGCTGGGAGGCAAGGCTTTGCCACCATGAAGGTACAGCCTGCTCCCAGGGCCTGTGTCTTTTCCTGTTGGAGGGGACGACAGTGCCATCTTCCAGGCATGAGGGGCAAGCTGAAATGAGGGGATGAATGTGAAAGTTTGATAGAGAACATTCATCGGCAGCGTGAGGGAATGTGTAGTCCTTAGGTATGAGCTTGTGCTCTAGGGGTCAAGGTACAGACCAGGGAGGGGCGAGGCTGCCAGGCTACAGCTCTTCCCTTTGCAGGATGAGGCTGGGAAGTGAAAAAGGCAGTCCAGGATTTAAGGCTTTACTTTTCCTGTGGCCCAAAGAACACAGGTGCCTGTTGGCAGGTTTGGGCCTAGTTTGGTTTGTCCTCCATGGCTAGAGGCAGAGGAAGAACTCACTGGGGTCTCTTGGCAGAAAGAGGCCACGAGGGCTGGAAACATACCTAGGCTGGAGAGTGCAGCGAAGTCAGGCAGACCTGGAGGTTCAAGGTCAGGCTTGTGTTCTTAAGCCGTGTGTGACCTTGGGCCAGGTGCTTCATCTCTGAGTTGAGAAAATGGAACTCCTGACACCTCTCAGGATGGCCGTGAGGAATAGAAGCATTTGTGGGGTGCTGGGCTTGGTGGCCCTTCTCGCCTGTCCTTGACCCTGCCCCATTTCCCTCCAGATGTGTGGTCGGCTGGCTGTGTACTGGCCGAGCTCCTCCTCGGCCAGCCAATCTTCCCTGGGGACAGTGGCGTGGACCAGCTGGTGGAGATCATCAAGGTGAGGGCAGGGCCAGGGCGGGCAGGGGCAGGGGCAGGGCTGAAGGTAGGGGCCCCGTCTCAGTCCCTCCCTCTCCCTACAGGTGCTGGGAACACCAACCCGGGAACAAATCCGAGAGATGAACCCCAACTACACGGAGTTCAAGTTTCCCCAGATTAAAGCTCATCCCTGGACAAAGGTGGGGCAAGGCCAGGGGCTCAGGCAGTATGGCTGAGGGGTGGGACCCCCTTGCAGGCCATGTGCTCTGGTGACTTGGCTTCAGAATCACAGTTGGGAGGATTCAAACAGTTATCCAGGGATCAGTAACTTTTATCAGATTTCAGAGTTTATGGGATTTTAAAAGTTGAAGACCCACAAGTAAATTCAAGATTCCCATTTTTTATGGTGGGGAAACTGGGCTGGCTGCTCACCTGGTACAAACTGTCCCCTCCCTCAGTGGTTGTGCCTAAGTTTGCTCATTTGGAAGGTGGCTTTATGGGAGGCAGGCAACCACACTTGCCATGGGGCCACTGCGACAGTGAGATACAGGAACATGCCAGTGCCCGTGGCCTCTCACCCTCATGACCCTGTGCACGTGTCCCCAGGTGTTCAAATCTCGAACGCCGCCAGAGGCCATCGCGCTCTGTTCTAGCCTGCTGGAGTACACGCCGTCCTCGAGGCTCTCCCCACTAGAGGCCTGCGCCCACAGCTTCTTTGACGAACTGCGATGTCTCGGAACCCAGCTCCCCAACAATCGCCCGCTCCCGCCCCTCTTCAATTTCAGTCCTGGTGGTGAGGGCACAGCCTGGGATCTGGGGAGCGGAAGGGCCAGCCAAAGACTGTGAAGAGCTTGGTGTTGAAGACAGGGTGGGGATCTGGGGGTGTGGGGGGCAGTACAAGGAAGGCTTAGGGTTTGGGGAAACAGCCCCCAGATTCAGGGACAACCGAACCTGCTTCAGTTGTGCTCAGCTGTGATCTGCCTTGTGCTGAGCTGAAAGAGTTCTATGGCTGAAAGTGTCCACAGATAGCTGGCCTTGCCAGCAGCTGGGTCCCCTTTTGGTGCCCCATCATAACTCTAACTGGGTCTCCAGATGCCCTGCCTCCACCCTGACTGGGCATGTCAATTCCTGTCTCTAGAACTCTCCATCCAACCATCTCTCAATGCCATTCTCATCCCTCCTCACTTGAGGTCTCCAGCGGGCTCTACCACCCTCGCCCAGTCCTCACAAGGTAAGTTGGGGGCCGTGTGCTGCGGGTCAAAGCAGCATTTCTCAGCCAGAGGAGCGTGGAGCTGTTCTCACAGTTGCTGAGTTTCCTGCAGATATTTTTAAATTGGTGACATTTGGATGGCATAGAAAGCATATTTTACAACATGTGAATGGTCACCTCCGTAGGGCATTATTGCCTATATTTGTATTTAAATGCTAACTAAAAAACTAAAACACGTTTGGCCCGAACAAACAAAACGTTGAATTTGTTGCCCACGTTTAAAAACTGGGCTATTTGGTGTAAAAAAATCCAGATTTCATGTTTCTCTTGGGGGAGGGAATCAGATCACGCAGCAACAGCCTGCCCGTCCTCCCGCCAGTAGTCAGCTAGGGCCGAGTCCGAGCCGCCCCTCTGTGCAAAGCCTGGCCCTTTGGCATTTGTGTTTGCCAGCCTGGATCTAAAGCGACAGCATTCAACTTTTAATACGGTTTTAACATAATATGTAGTATCTCACAGTGAATTCCTGCTCGGGCTGGGGCTGCCTGAAAGGCAGAGGCTAACCGTCTACTCCCTCCTTTCCTTCAGCTTTAACTGAGACTCAGACCGGCTCAGACTGGCAGCCGCCCGATACCACACCGACTCTCAATAACTCTTCCTGAGGGCCCTGCCAGCCACCCTTCCACTGCCATCTGGGAGCCCCATGTGGGGCTGGAGGGGGCCACAGGCCATCAAGCTCCTGCCCTGGCTGGGCCCCTAATGAGTCCCTGTCCCCACCTCCAGTCCCTCCCTCACCAGCCTACCCTGTGGTGGGCTTTTTAAGAGGATTTTAACTGGTTGTGGGGAGGGAAGAGAAGAAAGGAAGGACAGGGGGTTGGGGGCGTGAGGACCTCCTACCCCCTTGGCCCCCTCTCCTCCCCTCAGGCCTCCACCTCCTCCAACCCCCCTCCCCTCCTGTGTCCCTTGTAAATAGAACCAGCCCAGCCCCCATCTCCTTTTCCCTTCCCTGGCCTCCGGGTGTAAATAGATTGTTATAATTTTTTTCTTAAAGAAAACGATTCCCACCGTCCAGCCTGGCCCCTCCCCCTCCTACAGCTGTATCTCCCCTCCTGTCCTCTGCCCCCAAGGTCTCCTCCCTCCTCGTCCCACCCTGGAGGGCTGGAGGAGTGGGGAGAGCTCCTGACGTCTTAGTTTCCACAGTAAGGTTTGCCTGTGTACAGACCTCCGTTCAATAAATTATTGGCATGAAAACCTGCTTCCTGTCTGGCTGCCTCTTTCCACTGAGGTGACGGGGGTCCCTCGGGGGCTGTTCTAGGACCAGAGCTTGCTGCATCTCAGGCAGAGGAATGCCCGGAGGCCTGAGTCCCAGCCCTGGCTCAGGTGCCCAACCTTCTCGTGCCTTAGCTTTCTCCTCTGCACATGAGGTGAGGTGCTTATCGCTGCAGGGGCCTGGGAGGAGCCCGCCCCATGACCCAGCATAAATCATCTGCTTCTGCTTAGGGAGGGAGGAATTAGCATCACAGTAACCGGGGAGAGAGCTGGGGATCGGAGAGGTCTAGGCCACAGAGCTCAAGTGGCAGAGTCAAGATTTGTGTCTCAGCCCAAGGTGCTGCCGTTTCAGGGTCTGGGAGGGGGACAGTGGATGAGGAGGGGTCACTTGGGCCAAAACTTAGCTTGTTTATAGTCTCTTTGTTGGGGGGGCATGGCGGAGGGCAGAGCCCTAGAAGATCCTAAGCCTTCATTTCTGAGTATTCAACAGGGCACCCACCTGGTCCACCTCTTAATGGAAACACTGGGAAGGCTGGGGTAGAGGGCTGGGCTTTTCCCCTTACTTTCAGAGATGGTGGGGCCCTGGGCAGAAGGAAATGGTATCTCCTCCACATGGTGCCAAGCAGAAAGCATGGCCAGGAGGCTCCAGAAGTGGAAGGGGTCTGGGGAGGAGCAACTGACACGTCCTCCACTGGATTCCGTTTTTGAACAAAAAGGGAGAAGGGTTTCCAACATGTCCCAGAGAGAGTTAAGGGACTGTTCATGTGGGGCCGGGGCTCTCCAATCTGCTTACACCAACTCCAGGAGCATTTTTATACTCTCCAGGACAGACCCTGTCCCTTGCTTAACACCATCCGGCTTTCACCCTGTCTGTACAATGAATACGCAGAGCAAACAGACTGGCTGTTCTGGGAAAGAGGGAGACCTTGGGCTCCTGGGGACCTCTTCCTCCCGGCTGCTCACACATGAGGTCACTGAGGGTGTCCCTCACCCTCCCAGCCTCACAACCCCTGTCCAAGTCCAGCCTTGTCTTCTCCCTCCTGGACCATCTGCAGCCACCCACTCACCCTACTCGACCCCCAAGGAGATTGAACACCCAGTTATGAGGCCCTCTTCCCCTAGAACTACTCAGCCCAGTTTTCAAAGCCTTCCAAGGTCCAGGCCTCCCTCCTGGGCAACTCCCAGCCCCAGCTGCATTCTGCTTCACCTGACCGCGCACCCTGATCTGCAGAGGCCTGGAAGGAACCCTTTAACCTGCCATAAACCATGTGCTTAGGGAGGGAAGGATCGTTATCCTAGGTAAGCTTCAAAAAAGCTGGGAATCCTTTCCTGCTCCCAAGACCTTTGATCTTTCAAGGTCCCCTGAAATTGCAACTGTTCTGTGACACTGGCTGGCTTTTCCTTCAATCACAATGAATCCTCTGACCTCCAGCCCCTGCAGACGCTCTCAATCGCTCAACCCATTTGTACTGGTTACAAATGTGGGCTTCAGGGACCTCCTGGGTTCAAATCTCACAATGCCTCTGCCTAGTTGTGAGACCTTGGGCAAGTCTCTGTCCTCAGTTTTCTCATCTATACAATAGCGATGATACTGAGATCTATGTCACAGGCCTGTTGGGACCACAGCACGCACACAATGCTAAGTGTGGTGCCTGCCTCAGCTAGGCAGTCGACTGTTCACTGTTATTGTAGTTGTGAATAATTGGACAGTCTCCAAATATACCAAGAGCTCACTCTTCCCTTGCAGGCAGTGCTATCCGCCTGAATGTTCTTTTCCTCTTCTACTAGCACATTCCTATTTTTTCTTCAGGGATTACCTCCTCTGACTCTTGAGAGTCTGATCAGGAGTCTTTGACTTCCGATCTCCCACCATGGAGGTCTGTTCCCCACTCTGGGATGCCACTGTCTCTGCATATCCCCACCACAGTCCTAAGAATCCCTAGGCCTGACTCATTTCTGACCCCAGCATTGCCTAGTATACGGTAGGGAGGCCTTAGGACACACAAGCTATTAATAAATGAATCAATGAGACACATTCAGAGAACAAGCCATCTGTACTTGTGTGTGCTCCTCCTCCCAGACTGCGCGTACCTCCTGAGGGCAGAGCCTGTGTCTGACTCATCGCTGGGGCTCCAGCATCACCCAGTCTGGAGCTGAGTGCCTGAGTACCTGTGGGTTTCCTTCCACATTGTCAAAATCGAGATGAAGTCAAGTGCCTTCCTCCACCAGGCAGAGCCCAGTCCTGGATGCCCAAAGTCCAGGGATGGCAAGGGCTGGGGACACAGGCAGAGGATCTTAAGAGGTATATGAGAGTGCCCAGCACAGACCTGGCACGTGGTCAGTGCTCAGTAAAGATTACCTGATGTTGCTGGGCACCAGGGTGATGCAGTGCAAAGAGCCTTGGCAAACCCCACTTTGCAACACAGCAGGGTGACCTGGTATAGATCGTGTCGCATCTCAGAGCTTCAGTTTTCCCTCAGGCAGAGAAAGATGACAAGAGAAACCTGGTAGGGTTGTTCTGAAGTGTCAGTGGGTAAAAGAGGTCAGGGTGGATCCTGGCGCATAGTGGGTGCCAGATCAGCTTGCCAGAGGAGGGGTCCTCTCTCTCCCAGAGGTATCCACACTCACTGTTGCAACCAAAACCTTTTATTGTTGCTCTTCAGCTGCATCACACGAAGGCTGTGTCCAACTGCAATAGCCCGCTTGCTTCGCTGGCCCCCAGTGCAGCCTGGCACAGCTGCAGTGTGTCTTCAAGTGCCAGTGGCTGGGATGTCTCAATGATGGCGATGGTCTCCCCCAGCTCTGTGCACATGATAGTCTGCTGGGGCTCAGGGGGTGGGGCAAGAGGTGGTGACCTGGGAGGCTGCAGTGTCATAGTCCGGGCTCGGGCATGGACCCGCTGATGCAGTCGCAGGCCCGCCATGGCGCGGAACCAGCGGCCACAGGTCCCGCAGTAGTACGGGCTCTTGTTGTAGAGACCGGTGATGGGCAGGCGGGGGGCACGGGCAAAGGCGACTGGCCGCAGGTGCAGCCGCCGGTGCTGCTGCAGGTTGGAGCTCTGAGTGAAGCGCTTGCCACAGTCCAGGCATTGGTAGGGACGCACACCCGTGTGGGTCAGCTGGTGGCGGCTGAGGTTGGCCAAAGAAGCAAAGGTTTTGCCACATGAGTGGCACTGGAAGGGCCTCTCACCTGTGTGTGTCCGCAGGTGGTTGCGCACATGGATCAGTTTCTTGAAGCCCTTGCCACAAACCCCGCAGCGGTGCCGCCGTTCAGGGGGCCCATGTACCGCACGCCGGTGCCGGGAAAGCCGGGAAGCCGAGGCAAAGGACTTAGAGCACTGTGGGCAGGGCAGCTGGGCAGGTGGGGCGGGGGGCGGTGGTGGTGGGGTGGGCTCAGCTGGAGCTGGGGAGGCTGTTGCTGCCATGGGAGGCGCCCCGCTTTTGCCGGCGTGAGTGCGCCTGTGGTAGAGGAACTTGGTCATGTTGCTGAACGTCTTGCCGCAGCGACAGCGATGCAATGGGTTGGCAGTGTGGGCCCGCCGGTGGGCCACCAATGTGAGTTCTGTGCCAAAGCCGCGGCCACAGTCTACGCAGAGGTAGCGGGCTTCACCGCGGTGCAGCCGAAGGTGCTGCTCTAGTGAGGCTGCTTTCTTGAAGACCTTGGAGCAAGTCGTACACTCGTGTGTGCCACCTACGTGAGCCCGCCCGTGAGCCAGCAGCCGGTTCGCTGAGCTGAAGCTGCGCTGACACTGACTGCAGTGGAAGGGGTGGGCTGCTGATGCTGGGCCGCGAGACGCCCGCCGGTGTCGTCGGCGTGCCCCTGCTGAGCTCTGGTGCTGGGGACAATCCCCACAGCCCTGTGCCCAGGCAGCTGTGGACTTGTCACCTCCCATAACACCATCGTCAACCTCTGCCACATCTTCCTCATCCTCTGTCTCTTCATCATCTTCTTCATCGTCATCTTCCTCCTCCTCCTCCTCTAGCCCATTACGCTCTTCTTTCTCTAGGGAGTCAAAGTGGGTGCCCTGATGCTCCAAGAACTCCTCAGGGGTGGCACAGAGGACAGAACACTCAGGACACTCATAGGGCTCCATCTTGACTTCGGGTGGTGGAGGCGGTGGTGTTGGGGGAGGCAAGGGAGGTAGCACTAGTGGCTCGGCTGCTGCAGCAGAAAGGTGCAGCGTCTTGCGATGAGCCACCCACAGTTCAGGCGAGGGGAACAGCACCTGGCAGTCCCCACACTGGTATTGGATCTGGCTTGCGGACTCCCGGAGGTGGGCGTCCTGGTGGGCCAGGAGCTCACAAGGAGAGAGGATGAGCTGGCTGCATTCACCACACTGGAAAGGCCCCTCCTCAGTGCCTGGCACTAGCTCTGGCGCCAGGCCAGCATCCTGGGTGGTCAGTGCCTCTTCCTCTGCGATGGCGAGCATATGCTGCTCCTGGTGTGAGAGGACTTCCTCCAGTGTGTTATAGAGGCTGCCACACTCAGAGCACATGAACTGGTGGTGCTGGAAGAAAAGGGATGAAGCAAGGGCCTCCCCCGGTGTCATCTGAGTCACCTCGGTTGACATCTCTGTCATCTCCCCTGACATGGGTGTTGACATTTCTACTGCCCCTGGTGACATCTGTGTTGGCATCTCAGCCACCTCAGCCACCACCTCTGCCATTGTGGGGATGGCAGCCTGGAGAAAGAGGGGTGGAAGCTGGTGAGGCACCAGGAACCTGAGGGGAGAGGGGAAATCTCATGAGTTTGTCCATCCCGTTACTTACCAGCTGCTACCAATCAAGAAGTCTTACTTCAATGTTTATGTCTCAGTCTTCGATGATCCTGTGTCTCTGAAGCCTATACACGCCCCAGAGCGGTCAGGCATCTGCAGGAGAGAAAGCACTTCTCAGCCTGGTCTCTGATACTGCCCTCTTCACCCAGAGGGCCGGTCATACCCTTTCTGAGAACATAACAGCCTTTGCCTGCTGTGTAGTTTCCTCTTTGTGCAATACCTTTCCTCCTTCTCTTGTACAAACACACAGAGGTACACTAAAGTGTTTCAGAACATAGGCCCTGCGCCGGGTGCGGTAGCTCACAACTATAATCCTAGCACTCTGGGAGGCTGAGGCAGGAGGATTGCTTGAGCTCAGGAGTTTGAGACCAGCCTGACCAAGAATGAGACCCCGTCTCTACTAAAAATAGAAAAATTAGCCGGGTGTGGTGGCATGTGCCTGTAGTCCCAGCTCCTCGGGAGACTGAGGCAGGAGGATCACTTGAGCCCAGGAGTTGGAGGTTGCTGTGAGCTAGGCTGACACCACGGCACTCTAGTCCAGGCAACAGAGCGAGACCCTGTCTCTCAAAAAAAAAAAAAAAAAAAAAAAGAACATAGGCGCCCTGGAACCAGACTGCTCTTGACTTAAATCTGAGCTCTGTACCACTTATTTCCTCTCTCTCAGATTATTTTCTCACCTGTAAAATGGGGCTAAAAGTAGTACTGACACAAAGTCCCTGGTACTTGTTAAAGGTTAGCTATAACCATTACTTGTAGTTTTCTGGAAAGGTTGTTTCTGGACCTTAAGTCTTTGATGCTGCTATTCCCTCTGCCAAAAAAGTTATCTCCTTTTTTTTGTCTGGCAAACGCCTACTGAGCACCTCTTTTGTGAGTCTTCTCTGACAACATCTCTACATCCTCAGGGTGGTGGCCACTCCTTCTTCCTTGGGGTTCTTCCTCAGTGGGGTTCCTATGGTATCCTGTGTCACCTCTAACACAGCCAATATCATAAGCTTTGGATGGCATCTCTGTAGTTCTCACTGGACTGAGAGAGCTTGTGGGTCTGATTCGTTGTAGGGGCTCCAGTTGCCAACAAAACCAAAGACCAGGGACAGGAATTTTAACTTTCGAACTTCACTCTATGTGTCCCATCTCCCCTTCTACTTGTGTGAGCTCAACCCAACCCAGGCCCCTTCACATAGCAGGGGCTTGGAGTCCATTCAGCAAATGACTGCCCCCTCCCAGGCCTGGCAGCTAGTCTTGTGAATCCAATCTCCACCTTCTTTATCTCTTCTTCCCCTCATTTGTTAGTGCCTTGCAAGAACAATGCTTAGCACACAGTAGGCACTCAGATAGTGAATAAACAATACTCCCTGAGGAAGTGAGGCCCGGAGTTTAACTGTCTCTGTGTACATTCCACTTTTACCAGACCAACTCTCCTATTAGACATGAATTACATGAATTCCCGTAATATACAGCCCAGTATAGACCCTGCTTTCTGTTGGTGCCCAATAAACGCTCCTTGAGTAAATGATTCACTAAAAGCCCAGCAGCTAAACTTTCTTTATCTACTATCTCAACTCCCTCACTAATTTTTGAGTTGCCAGGGCCCTGCACACAACAGCTATTCCATAAAAGATCTTCCTGGAATTACTCAACCTGGGGCCCAAGAGTTCCATTTTTCCTTGTTTACAGCCCCACTCCAAACAGAGAACTCCCTTCCGGCTAGGCCTGGTGCCTGCTGCAAAGCTTGCACAAAAGAGGCACCCAATAACTGTCTCTCCAGAAGGCAGCCCGGGAGGCCTAAAATTTGCATTTTCATCGTCTACATTCCGCTTTCCCAATCTTGGATTGCGAACTACTAGGGGGAGGAATGGGGATTTTCACACAGTAGATCAGTAAGTCCTTCCAGGAAAGAACCCCCACCAGGGACCTGGAAGTTCAACTTTCCCGCTGCACAACCCTTTTCTTCGAACAGACTCATCTCGGCAGCCTGAGAGCTCCCTGTAGGGCGCTGGGGGTTGGGTGGGGGGCGAGCTCAAGCGTAGGGTCCTGCACACCTCAGCTCAACCAACGCTCCGGGGCATACAGGAAGGAGCGCTCTCTTGCCACCCTGCGCCGCTCCCGCCCTAGGGCAGGCCCCAAAGCTTTTAAACCTCTGGTGTGCCCTTCGTTCTCCCTCCGCGCTCTCCGTACGCCCAGCGCTCTCTTCACCCGCCCACCCCGCGGCGCCCTCACCCGTTTCTGTCGCCTCCGGCAGCCCCTGCGGCTCTTGACACAGACCCTCGGCTCCAGGCGTGCGGGACCCCTCACTATCCACACCTCCCATTGGGCGGTGCCCTTACCCTGGCGGCCAATCAGAGCCGGCAGCGCAGGGCACGCGCCCTTGCGCCTGCGTCTTGGCGCTCAGGCGGGGTTCCAGGAGTTCTCCACGCACACATCTGTGCTCTGTGGGCGGGGCTTGGGGCGAGGAGAAGCGCCTGCGCAGTTCTCCCTGACCGCTCCTTTCCTAGATTCTGAAAGTTCCGTAGAAAGAAGGGGGCAGTCTGGGAGAGCGCGGGCCCGTGCAGTGGACTGGGCGGCGGGAGACCTTGACAGATGTCATTTCATAGCTGAAGAAACTGAGCGTCTCTGAGAGCAAAGCTCTGGAGCCAGACACACTTGGGTACTTCTCCCGGCCTCAGTTTTACTGGTGTAAAGTGGGCTTGAGTTGCATCCACTTCAAAGGCTGTTGAGGGGATTGGATGATGTCACGCATGTAAAAGCATTCAGCACAGGGCCTACTACACTGCGGGTGTCCACCATAACCCATCTAACAAGGACGTAATCCCTCCTAGTTTGTAAAATTGCTTTCCAGTCCCTCCTACTCTTCGTTTGATTTAATGGTAGTCACTTATCCGGCGTCCACTGTGTGTCTGGCCTAGGAGTGTGCTTCCGTAGGTGACCATTGCCATCCATTTGTTTCACAAGTAGGGAAACTGAAGCCCAGAGAAGAGATGGGAAGCGATTCTTCTGAGGCAATGCTGCAGACCAAGCAGAGCCAGTGCTGGGTCAGGGCCAGGCAACCCAGGTCTCCTGCCTCCCAAGGGGAGATAATTGCAGGGTTAGGAACTGGTCCGGGGAGGGGACCTATCTTAAGCACGCGCAGGCCCTGACTTTGAGTCACCTAAGTGCGGGGCGGGGCGGCCGTCACACCCAAGGCTCGGTGGCAAGGGGACTCACCGATACCCTGACACCGCAGCCTCTATGCTGACTTCCCCGACAGACCTGCTCTAGTTGGCGCAGGTTAAGGAAGGGGCATCTGGGCTGCTCTGTGACCTTAGAGGGGCTATTCTTATCCTGGGTAGCGATGTCTGACTGTGATGAAGGGTCATGATGAATGCCATTGGGAGATACGCAGTCGGGGTGGAGGAGTCTATTGTGATTTGGTAGGAGGTGTCAGTTTGAGATGAGGGAGTCTTTGTCTCTATCAGGGGAAGAAATTTATAGATGGGGGCGGGGTTTCTGTTGAACGGGGGAGGTGGGGGTGTTCCAGTTGGGATCATGAGACATCACAGTTAAGATGTAGGTTCCTGGTTGCCACTAGGAGTGAGGAACAATCTAATGGAGGAGGGGTGTCCAGGTCCCGATCATAAGAGGCCCAGGCACCCCCGAGAGCCAGGCATGTTGTGATTGTGGTCCTTTGCCACTGGCAGCTGAGAGCGTCTAGGTCGTGATGACGAGGGGGCTCTGGTCCATGAGAGGAATAATTCCAATAGGTCGTGACATTGGGGCTACAGAGACCCGGGGGCTTAAGTCACAGGCGGGAATTAGGGACTCTCAAACCGGGTAACACATCCAGCCCCAGATGTAGCGCCGCGCTCGCTCTGCGCAAGCGCAGCACAGGCAGGCCGGGAGGCTTCAGTTGGGGGCGGATAAGGCTGCCCGGGAAGGGCGGGGCTTGAAGGCCTCATTCTGCGCTTGCGCCTAAGGGGCGTGGCGGTCGCACCTGCGCGAGTTGGGGGAAGGAGGAGGGGCGAGGTGACGCAGGCGTAATAATAGAGAAGGTGCCAGAAAGATCCAAAACAAGTGGCTGCGGCCGTCGCCCAGGAGTCTTCGGACGCCGGATTCCGGTGAGGGTGTAGAGCAGCCTAATGGCGACCGGTGGCGAGTAGATGGAACCACCTAGGCTGCGGGGCGAGGGCGGGACCGCCCTTGTAGGGCAAGGGGTCGGCTTTGGACGGTACCACCTGTGTGGAGAGAGGGCTGCCTCGGTCCGTCCCACTTGTAGTGAGCAGAGGGTCGCTTTCGGGCGGTACCACTTGGATGGAGCCGCGGGACTAATCGGACGGTACCACTGGGGAGCCGCGGGGCAAGTCCGTGCGGTACTAACCAGAGCCACAGGGCAGCGGGCAGGGTGCACCGGGGTGGGCCCCGGGCTTGTTCGGGCCGCATCCCTGGGTCGGGTCTGAGGCTGGCTGGGAACGTACCACTTGGGCAGGGGCGTTCAGGCCCTGCGTCTGGACAAGCGGGGTCTGGCGTCTCGACCTGTTACTAGGGGACCTCGGGCGAGACCATTCCCTTCCGGATGAGGGGGAGGCTGGGCCGCGTGGGGGTGTGGGAGCGACCCCGCCTGGCGCGACGGGGTTGGGGACACGCACTGGCGGTGTGAGGTTGGGGCCCCGCGTCGCTGACCACTGCCTCCTCCCCACCGTGTGGGTTCTAGGCCTCGGTTCTGAGCTTGTTCCGCCTCCTTCCCCCGGGAATGGCGTTGTCTGGGTCGACCCCGGCCCCGAGCTGGGAGGAGGATGAATGCTTGGACTACTACGGGATGCTGTCGCTTCACCGTATGTTCGAGGTGGTGGGCGGGCAACTGACCGAGTGCGAGCTGGAGCTCCTGGCCTTCCTGCTGGACGAGGCCCCCGGCGCCGCTGGCGGTTTGGCTCGTGCCCGCAGCGGCCTGGAGCTGCTGCTGGAGCTGGAGCGCCGCGGGCAGTGCGACGAGAGCAACCTGCGGCTGCTGGGGCAACTCCTGCGTGTGCTGGCCCGCCACGACCTGCTGCCTCACCTGGCGCGCAAGCGGCGCCGGCCAGGTAGTGTTGAAGGGGAGGGTGCCAGACTTCCGGGGAGGAGAGGGCCTTGCTCCTGCTGGGCTCCCATAGTGCCTTGATACCGACAGTGCCATATCAGACAGCCTGTCCCAGAATATTAATGAGAAACACGAGAGGGAGGAGGCATGACTTTGGGAGGGATGAGCTTGTAGGATTTGGTCATGTCAGTAATAATGTTTATGGCCACTGTTTATGGAAAGCTTGTTTCATGGAGGAGCAGCTGTAAGCTCTGTGTGAACTGTCTCCTTATATTCTCCAAGTAATCCCACGAGGAAGTCCTGTTACTCTTTGCACTGTACAGGGAAAATAAGTTCAGAGAAGTTAAGTAGCTTGCCCACGCATAAGAACTCAATCTGTGTACCCGGCATAAAGCATATGAGGCGTGGTGCTAACAAGGAGTTTGTTCCGTGAAGTTTGCAGTTAGTGGGGCAGCGAGACAATAAAACAGATAAACAGCCAACTTACTTTTAGATGTGGTTGTAGAGAGACTAAAAGTAATGGAATTGAGAGACATGGGAGGGCAGCAGAGTGAAAGGAGGCCGCTTTAGATTGGATAACCCATGAAGAGCTTTCTGAGAAGATGACATTTAAACTGAGGCTACACCGCCAGCCATGCATAGATCTCGGGGGAGAAAATTCCAGACAGCATCCAAGGCCTGAGGTGGGAATGAGCTTGGCATCATCAAAGACCAGTGTAGCAGGAACAGAGGGGACCCAAGCAAGGGCAGAGAGGTAGACGAGAAGCCATCCCATGAAAGGGCTTGCAGATAATGTAGCTAGAAAGTGTGGGAGCCAGCATTCAAACCCACCTGGTTTGTCTCCAGAGTTGATGCCCTTAATCCTCGTGAGGGAAGTGCTCCTGGAGGATAGCAGTCTTGAGGTGAGGAGCTGGGAGGGTTTCAGACTGCCGCTAGCCCTGTGCATGCATAGGCTTTTGAGCCCCTGGCTGGGTCACTAGAGGTGCAGTGGCTAGGTTGGGGAGGGGAGATAATGGGCTTCCCTGACCCAGAGTAGGCCCATGGGATTTAGATGACCAGGAGAAGGACAGCTCTAGGAAAGGGCTGACAGTGTTTTGGAAAAATATCTTTGAGGGTCAGGCTGTAGAAGAGAAGATTTGGGGAGCCTGCAGAGACGCCTGCTTACTCCTTAGGGCCTCAGGGAGAGCTGGGGACACGTGCGGTGGGGGGAAGGGGCCATTGCAGGGAACCTGACGATGACTACTTGCAGTTTGAGCTGTGTAGACATAGGTTGGCTAGCCCCGAGAGAAGAGGAGTCCTCTGTCTCAGGAGGCATCTGGGCAACCTCTGGGCAGGAGGTGTTTGAGAATGAGTGGATATTTGGGTTCCAGCCTCTGGGGAGCTTAGGCACCCTGTGGTGCAGGCTTTCTTCTAGGGGTGGGAATTGGTGGCAGGAGGATGAATGCTTCTCCTCTTTCTTCTCTTCCCCTAGTGTCTCCGGAACGATACAGCTATGGCACCTCCAGCTCCTCAAAGAGGACAGAGGGCAGCTGTCGTCGCCGTCGGGAGTCAAGCAGTTCTTCAGATTCTAACCAGGGTCAGTGGGAGACAGGTGAGCCCAGCTGAGTGGGCATGAGGGCGGTATCCCTCTCTTCCTTCTGAACTTTGCTGAACCTCCTCTATCCTGAGGGGACCTGAGAGGGTCTTTCTGTCTCATTTTCACTGTATGTGTGTGTTTATTGCTACAGAGGCACTATTCTGAAGCAACATACGGAACTGTTGCATGTGGTTTTGTATTTCATTTAAGTGGCATTACATTGTGGGTATTGTTCTGCACTGGGCTGCCTTTGCTGGGTATATTTCTGAGATTTATTCATACTCAGTACCTCTGATTGGTTTCTTTTAATTGCCATGCCCCAATTAATTTATGCAATCTCTCCCCACAGTTTTTTTATTATGTAAAATTTCAAACATACAGAAAAGTTGGAAGGTTAGTATAGTGAACATCTACCACTCAGATTCAATAATTATCAACATTTTGCTGCACGTGTGTATGTATATGTGTAATTCTGGTGTTTTTGTTGAATTCTTTGAAAGTAAATTACAGACATCAGGATGCTTTACCCCTAAATTAGCAGGTGTCAAAGAAGAATAAGGATATTCTCCTAAACCACTTTAAGACCGCTGTCATACCTAAGAAAATAATTACTAATTCTCTGATATCCTGATGGTCCATTTTCACATATCCCAAGGTTGACTTAATATTCATAGTTGTTGTGCATTCAGTTGTTATGTTTCTTTAATCTTTTACTATGTAGAACAGAAACTTCTCCCCCTCCACCATACATTTTTGTTTTTTCCCGTGACATTGACTGACTGACCCTACCAGGCCAGTTGTTTTGTAGCATTTCCCAGTTATTTCTGGATATGTCTGATTATTTCCTGATGAAGTCTTTCAACTTGTCCAACTCTTCCCCTTATATTTTCGGTCAAGTGGGAATTGTGTCTGCAGGCTTGGTTAGAGTTGGTTTACACCACGTTTTTGGCAGGACTACTCCTTGGTTGATGCCATCCACTTCATATTGGAGCGCATCACGAGGCATGTAAGGTCTGGTATTCCCTGTGTGAGTGGGAAAGTTTGATCACCTGGTGAAGGTGATGTCTGCCATGTTTATCCATTGTAAAGGGACATTTCATTCCCATTACAGTTAGTAAACAACCTATGGGGTGATACTTTGGCACATCCTGTTCCCCAACAGCCATTCACCCAGTGGGTTCAGCATCTGTTGATGAGCACCGCCTGAACCAGTTATCCCATTGATATTTGCAAAATGGTGATTTTCTAATTCTTTTTTTTCCTATCTCTATTATATGCTGGAATTCTTTCATTTCTTCCTTTTTCCTCTCTCCCCCCCCCTTTTTTTTTTTGTCACTATGGATTCGTGCATTATTATTTATTTACTTTGTTGTAGTCAATTAGTCATTCTTCATAAGGTTCAAATTGGCCAGCCTCTGTCCTTCTGACCTGTCTCCATCGTTCTTTGGGTGCTTCCTGCTTTGTGGCACTACAAGATGTCCTGGGCTCACTTTGAACTTTCCTAGCCCTAGAATCAGCTGTTTTTCAAGGAGCCTTCTGTTTTGAGGCTGTGGTATTGAGAGACCAAGATCTAGGTGCTGAGCATGTAGGCTCTTTCAATGAACAAAGCTGGAGACTTTGCTTTTTTTAAAAAAAAGTTCCTGTTAGTGTTTTTAATTTAAAATTAGCGTTGCAGGGACTTTTTAACACTGAAAGTCATGGCTCTTAACATTGAGATGTGGATTTATTTGCTTTATTTTACAACAATAATAAAATAGCATCAAAGTCAGTACCATTGTTGAGTATATCTACTGAATGAAACATGACATTTATTTGTGGTTCTTTTTGTTCTCTGAGCATATCCCACTGAGAGTTTACAGTCAGTATGTTTTTCAAGTTACTTGAAATAGTTCTTTTCTCTGAGTATTCATGTTACCAATTATGTATACAATTGGGTTCATTTGTTCTGTTTGTATTTAATTTTATGGTTTGTTTCTTTTTGTTAAATGCGTAAAACAGTAACCTGACTCAAAAGTCAAAACTGAAGTATAAAAAAGTTGTTCTTAGACATGTCATTTCCACTGTTGCCCTTCCCCCCAAGTAGACAGGTAATCAACTTCATTCATTTCTAATTTGTCCTTCCGGTGTTTCGTCTTGCAAATATATATGTATTCTTACTTTTTCTCCTTTTTTTTTATTTTTCATTTTTTTTAGAGGCAGAGTCTTCGCTCTGTCACCTAGGTTGGAGTGCAGTGAGTGACACGATCATAGCTCACTGCAGCCTCCAACTAATTCCTGGGCTCAAGTGATCCTCCTGCCTCACTGGGACTACAGGTGTGCACCACCATGCCTGGCTAATTTTTTAAAATTTTTGTAGAGGCAGGGTCTCAATATGTTGCCCAGGCTGGTCTCGAAATCCTGGCCTCAAGGGATCCTCCTGGCTTGGCCTTCTAGGCCTTCCAAAGTGCTGGAATTACACAGAACCCAGCCATTTTTTCTCCTTTCTTATGCAAAGTGTAGCATCCTGTGGATGCTTATTTTGCATCTTCGTGCTGTATTTCCCTAAACAATCTGTCCTGGAAACTACTGCATATTCCCATTTCTTCTTGCCAGACATGTTGTTTTCAGGTTTTCATGATTATAAATGAAGTGATTGCCCTGTGGCTGCTGTCATGCCCATGTCCTGGTGTGAGTGTGCAGAGAGTTCACTAGGGTCAAAGTGGAGTGGGCCTGCTGGATGGTGGAGTGTGTTCATCTGCCCTTCTAAGTGATGTTAGATGGTACTGTACTCCTCATCTTCTAGACAGGGCCACTGAGACACAGGCAGAGGGGCTCACCCAAGGGCTCAGCACTGAGACCACCTGTACTCTTCCCTGGACACCTGCCTTGGCACTCCAGCTGTCATCCTGGTCCTCAGCCCACCACATCTTTTTCCCCTCAGGCTCCCCACCAACCAAGCGGCAGCGGCGGAGTCGGGGCCGGCCCAGTGGTGGTGCCAGACGGCGGCGGAGAGGGGGTCCAGCTGCTCCCCAGCAGCAGCAGGAGCCAGCCAGGCCTGCCTCTGAAGGCAAAGTGACCTGTGGTAGGTGTCTGGGGACCTTGGGAATGCACGTATAGTGCCCAGAGCAGGCTGTAGAGTCAGAGGGTGGGAGAAATGGCCTGGGATTTGCCACACCTGGCGGAGAGGCTGCAGCTCTCATTCTCCCATTCAGCACACAGGAATTCTTGTCCTTTCTCTTGCCATCTTGGTTGTCTACATCCTGCCCATAGTTGAAGGACCTACTTGTGGACACCTCCTTCGGGGAGCCTTCCCTGCCAACCCCCTGCCCTAGTTTCATTTGTTTAGTCAGCAAACTTCTGCAGGGTTTCCTTATTCTGCAGTCATTTATTGTGCAGCAGCAGAATATCACAGGGGTTAAAAAAACAAGGACCCTGGGTCAGGCTGCATGATTCACATCCTGGCCTTGACACTCACATAGGCTGTGTGACCTTGGGCAGGTGGTCGCACCTCTCTTCGCCTTAGTTTGCATATCTGTAAAATGAAGCTGATGATGGCACCTCCCAACTAGGGTCGTTGTGAGAAAAAACAAGTTAACCCACTTGGGACAGTGCGTGGCTCAGGGCCCGTGCTAGGTAAGGGTCTGTTACCCTCGCTGTTGCTGTGCAGCGTGCTTGGCGCAGGACTGCAGCAGCGAGGTCCCTGCCCTTGTGGAGCTGGCCCTCTGGTCAGGTGACACACTGGTGAAACTGAAGATCGTTTTAGACAGTGAGAAGTGCCACGAAGAGAGTGTGGGGAGCAGATGAGGGAGTCAGGTGGGGCTGCAGCTGGGCCTGGCAGGCCATGGGGCGGGTTGGGAGTTGGGGTGGGAGTTTGGATTTTACTCCTTGTGTCAACCGCTGTCAGAGGGTTCTAAGTAGGTGAGTGACGTGATCTGGTACTTCTTTTTCAAGGAGCTCTGACCCCTCTGGAAAAATCAGTCGATAAGTGAGTGAGGGTTTATAAATTGCCCAGGATAGTGCTGGGCATCCAGTATGTCTCTGTTAGGTGTGTGTTATGTAGATTAAATTATATGGAAGCAGGCAAATGAAGTGAAAAATCTGTGAAGTCCAACGAGGAGGAGAGGGCCGAGTTCCGGCCTAGGGTAGTCGTGTTGGAGACACAAGAAGGGGTGACTATGGAAAAAGGAAAGATTTTGGACATAGGGCTGACTGCAGACAGGTTGGGATGGGTGGGCTGGGGGCTCTGCCATGGAGACTCATGCTCAGACTCACCCTCGAGAAATTCCACCTGGTCCTGTGGGGAGGACACAGCCGCGGGCACCTCCCGCCCCATCTGTGGTACTCCCTTCTCTGAGTCGGGCAAGCCTGGCGATGCAGAAGGGATCGCATGCAGTGTCCAAGCTTCCGGAGTTCCCAGGCTGCGAGGGAGACAGACGAGAGAAGTGGCAGCCAGGCTGGTGTGACAGGTGCCACAGATGGTGTGAACACAAGGGCTCTGGGGTGTGCAGGGAGCCCTCTGGGCAGCCCCAGTTTCCCTGTGGAAGTGCCACCTCCAGGACAAGCTTGAGGAAGCTGGAAGAGGAACTGGGGATGGCATTCCTGGCAGAGTGACCCATCCATACAAAGTGTCCACAGCGTGGGACGCGGTCAGGGCTGAGTCAGTCTGTTGGGAGCGGTGGCTTTCTGGGTGGGAGCAGGGGGCAAGGGGCAGATAGGGGTCCTGAAGGTTTGGACTTTATTCTAGGGGCAGGAGGGTGCCATGGAAGGGTTCATTTGTTAATTCCTTTCCCTAGTTTTTATTAGTATCACCTCTGTGCCAGGCACTGTTGTAGGCATTGAGGACGCAGAATTTGACCAGGTGAAGAAAATCCGTGGCCTCGGGGAATTTATTTTATAGTGGGCAAGACAGATAACTCGCAAATAAGCCAGTGTATCATGTGACATCAGCTAGCCAGTGCTCTAAAGAAACACAAAGCCAGGGAGCGGGCAGAGAGAGCTGTGCTCTCTGTGGAACCTGGGGAAGCACCTCTGCGGAGGGGCTGAGACCACGTGGTGGGATGGGAGGAGGGAGCTTTGGGGGACCTCGGGAGCACAGGGAGCAGCGGGTGTACAAGGAGGAAGGATTCCAGGGAGTAGGCTGATGTGGAAGCTGGAGGTCAGGGGACTAAGGAATAGAGCCAGCCCTGGGTCCTCAGACAGCTCCCAGCTTGAGGGGCAGGGCTTGAGAGGGTGGCTGCCATCTCTCAAGTCAGAGCCACCAGGCTGGCTGGGCAGGTGAGGGAGTCACTGCCTCAGGGAGGACAGGAGCAGGCTAAGGGAAGCTTCAGGTCTTTTCCCTGAGGCCAGGAGGTTGTTACGCAGGGTGTGGCCGGGGCTTGGTGGGAGTAAGCAGGTCTGACTGCTGACTCACCAGGCAGGGTGGGGCTGGAGCGAGGCTTTCCCCATCTGGGCCCCTGTTTTCCCTTCTGAGAAATGGAATGGCTTGCTTTAGTGAGGCCGAATGCCGGATGTGGAAGGAGGCCCTCCTGACTGGTTGTAGAGGAGGCCTGCCGTTCTTACTTCTTGCCTGTGACACTTGGAGGGTTTGGCCCCCCAGTCACTTGCCCACCAGTGAGGGATAGAGCTAGACTAAGCTCTCAAGGGACTGAAGGTGTGAGGCGGGGAACTTGGGGATGGCGGACTTGGGCACAGGATGTCTGAGTTTCCATGTTCCTCTCAGGGTGAGTGAGTGCTGGGCATGTCGCTCGCTTGATCTTGAATTCTCAAGACAGCCATTGAGGTAGGGGCGACTTCCCCCATTGTGCAGAGAAGGAAGCAGGCTGGCAGAAAGGAAGTCACTAGTCTGAGTGTCAGGAGCAGAGCTGTTCATTTGTTTATTCCATATGGAATATTACATATCACATACGTATTATAGAGCGCTTACTGCATGCTAGGCACAGCAGCGATGGGAGGCCTTGCCCTCATCGAGCTTGTGTTCTGGTGGGGGGAGGAAACCAAGAGACAGAGATTTCAGATGTCAGGGGAAGGGTGTTCCAGATGGAGGGGACTGGAGGAGCAAAGTCCCAAATGGGAGCGTGCCAGTGGTGCTTAAGGGGTGGGCAGGAAGCTGGTGAGGCTGGAATGGAGGTGTGAGCCCATGGCCTGGGCTTTGCATTTTTAAAAATTATGGCAAGTATTAATAGTTGGAGGATTTGAGTGACAGGATCAGCTTTGCTCCCCACCACCCCCCACAACTTTTTTTATGGAAAATAGAGCAAAGCAGGCTCGATAGCATCACGAGCCCTCGGATCCCAAGCTTCAGTTGTTGTCAGCTCATGGCTGAGCTCATCTCATCAGCCGTGTTATTTTGGAGTCAATTCCAGTTTCATCTGTAGATGTTCTCCTGTGTATCTCTAAGAGATAAAAATTCTTTAAGATGTTACATCAAAAAAATTAATAACTCGTTACTATCAAATATTTAGTCAGTGTTCACATTTCTGGTTGTCTCATAAATATTGGTTCTCTTGAGGCTCCCCTCATCTTTAGGGTTCCCCACCATCTGCCCCCTCCCCCTTGAAGTGTACCCGTTGAAGGCAGTTGTCCCATAGCATTTCCCAAAGACTGGATTTTGCCGATTGCATCCTGCATTAGAGTTGACTTAATGTATTCTCCTGTCATCTGTATTTCTCAAAAATCAGATTCTGGTTTGATGTTTTGTTTTTTCCCAAGCTCACTTCTGAGGGGGTACTGTGCTCTTCCATCAGGAAGCAGACAGTGGCTGCCTGTCTTTCTTTGGAGTTAGAGGCAGCTTCTCATTGCCTCAATTCATTAGTTAGTAGGAGTTGAAGAACTTTACATGTGACATGATGACCCTGGCTTCATTGTGGAGAAGAGACAAATGTGGCAAACATGGAGGCGGATGCTTCAGAGGGTCCCACTGTTGTCCAGAAGAGGATGGTGCTCGTCTGGTGTGGCAGTGGGATGGGGCCTTTCTGTTGAAGCCTGTTGGCTGCCTCTCTGCACCAGGGCTGGAAACTCCGCACCAGCGCTGTGGGAACACGGGTCTGTCTTGTGTCCAGCCCACTGAGCTAGGAACTCTAGAAGACCTGAGCGAGGTTCATCTCTGGGCTCCTAGACACACCCAGCACAGGGTCTGGCACCCAAGACTGGTCATGTAGCCCTGGGGCCTGCTCCCTCAAAACTGGGAAGTCCCTCCCACTTCCCTCTGTGTCCCCTCTGCCCCAGAAGAGAGACTGACAGGGTGTGGGGGACAAGGGGGTGGGTGCTAGGGCCCACCTGAGTGGAGGGAGCAGGAGCAGCTCTCCTCTCTAGGAAGTAATACCTTGCCCCCAACCCCTTGACAGGGAACATTTCCCCACAGCTGTCAAAGTAGAAGCAATTCAGCCAGCCCCCAGCCCAGAGCACATGGGTGCTGGGTGCTCCTCCTGCCTCATCCCTCACTGGCACACCTGGACCAGTCCATCCACTTCCTTCCATGCCTGCTGCTCCCATTCTAGACAGCCACCTGTGGCCCTTCCCTGTCTGCTACTCTGGCCCCATTGCTGCCAACCTGCCACTTTCACAGAGCAGCTGGAGTTGCCTCTGAGTTGGGAGTGCCTGTCCTCCTGCATGCCCGGCACTGGCCACCGCTCCTTCCTTGCATTCAGCCACGTAATCCCCAGCAGCCCCACACGAGCAGGTCCAGGGGAGCCTTGTTTTGAAAGGAGGCCACTGAGGTGCAGAGAGGTGTGGTTGCCTCCTGAGGCCCCAGAACCATGGGGCTCTGCTGCTGAGTGAGACCACAGTTCCTGGGTTGCCTGCCATGTTCTGGCCACACACCCCAGCCCATCAGCCTGGGAATGTCCCAAGGTCTTTTTTTTGGAAACAGAGTCTTGCTCTATTGCCCAAACTAGAGTGGCATTATTTTAGCTCACTGCAGCCTTGAACTCCTAGGCTCAAGCGATCCTCCTGTCTCAGCCTCCTGAGCAGCTGGGACTGCAGGCATGTGTCACCACACCCAGCTAATTTTTCTATTTTTTTTTGTAGAGACAAGGTCTTGCTCTTGCTTAGGCTGGTCTTGAACTCCTGTCCTCATGCAGTTCTCCCACCTCTGCATTCCAAAGTACTAGGATTACAGGTGTGAGCCACCATGTCTGGCCCCAAGTTCATTTTTTCTCTGGACTTTCATGAATGCTTTTGTCTCTTCTGGAAGTGCTATTCTTCCCTTCTCTCCTGTTTTACTGTCTAAACCTACTTGTCTTCCACATTGCACTTCAAATGTCATTTCCTAGAGAGGTCCTCTCTGATTCTTTCAATCTAATTTATAACATGCCCTATGTAATTTTCTTTCCTGGCCTTCAGGATGTCTTTTAATTACATATTCACGTGTATGGTTGTGTGAGAGGCAGCAAACAGGATAGGGGTAGTTCAGAGCTTGGGCTCCGGAGGCAAGCACCGCAGATAGAATTCCAGCTCTGCCAGTTCCTACCTCTGTGGTCTTAAGCAGATGACTCAACTTCTGTGCCTCAGTTTCCCCATCTGCAGAAAGGGAAATAACAGCATCATATAAGGTTGTGGGGATGATCAGAAGGGTCAACAGAGCCGGGCAGAGTGGCACAAACCTGTAGTCCCAGCTGCGCGGGAGGCTCAGGCAGGGGGATCACTTGAGCCCAGGAGTTTGGAGCTGCAGTGAGCTGTGATGACACCACTGCACTCCAGCCTGGGGGATAGAGTGAGACCCCATCTCTTAAAAAAAGAAAAAAAAAGCCAACAGATGTGAAGTATGTAGTCCTGTGCCAGCCCATAGTGCATACTGTGTAAGCATCACCTGTCGTTATTTTAGCGAGAGGTGAAGCATGTGCTTCAGGGCGGGGATGGAGCAGAAGCTCAGAGAACACTTATCTTCTCCTCTGCCTGGTGGAGCCTCCCTGTTCTCTCCCTCTGTGTACTCTGATTTTGTTTTCTGGATCAGAGGTTGGACTCTGGTCTGGTGAAGGATTTCCTCACCTGTAAATGGGAGTAACGAGAGTCCTCTGAGGATTAGGTGGGCTGATAGGAAGGTAGGAAGGCCCTTAAGTAGGGCCTGGCATGCGGGGAATGCTCCCTAGCTATGGGTTACATGTCTCCCTGTCCCACACAAGGGCCCTCGTGTCACCCTAGCATGCCTGGCACTCATTGAATATCTGTTGAATGAGAGATTGAGCAGGGACACATTTGAGTCTGCCCTGACCCTGTCCACCCCCAACGTGGTGAGGGCTCTGGGGGAATAGACAGGTAATTTATGCCACAGGTCCAGTACCAACCCATGCCAAAGAGAAAGGTGAGCTGGGAGAGGATGTGGGGTTCTGGGAGCTGAGCCTTGGGGATGTTCTGGATGGAGGAGGTGGACAGGTCATTTTGTGAGTGAGTAAGGCTTGTGTTGGGAGCACTTTGTTGTGACTGGAGGGAAGGGTATTGGAGGAGTTGATGAAAGAGGAGGTCGGCTCAGGGACACACTTGAGAGAGTTGAAGGCCTGGGTAGGAGGCGTTGGGGTAGAGAGGTGGGTGTCGAAATCACAGTTCCTGTTTCTGGGTGCCTTCTGTGTTGTAGGCCCTGAGTCAAGCATTTTACGAGTTGCCTTATTTAATCCTCATGATTCCATCGTGCAACAGGGACCTCTTGTTTGTCTGTTTTTCAGATGAGGAAACTGAGGCTCAGAGAGGTGAGGTCACGTGCTCACGGCCCCAAAGCTAGAGAGTGGCAGAACTGGGACTCACCTCAAGGTCTGTGGGACTCTGCCACCAGGCTCTCCCACTGACCAGCCCTGTGTGGCCTTGGACAGGTGCTGCTCCTCCCATGTTGATCAAGGGCATGGCCAGACCGAGGGAACAGGAGTCAAGGATGTGGGCCCAGAGGGCTTATCTGGTCCTTGGGATGGAGAGAGCTGGGCCTGGATGCTGTGGGAGGGCCTGGGGGCTGAGGCTGGGCAGGCATCCCTGGGTCTTGAGAGGATGGGGTTCCCCAAGAGCCAGAAAGAGGAAGGGTTTGGGGTGGGAGGAGGAAGTGGGTGGGGTGAGAAGTCATCTGGGGGACCTGCCTTCTGCTTTCTGCTTTGTGGCTGGCTGACATGGTCTGTGAAAGGTGAAGGGAGCCCACATGAGACTTCCCATCCCAGAGCCTCGGTGTCCCCATCTGTGAAATGGGCTGAAGGTGGTCCCTGCCACACAGGGCTGGCTGATTGTGCTGAATCCCCAAGGGTCGAACATTTGTTACATCAGAGTGGTTGGCGGCTGCCATTCTGGGAGCACCCACTGGGCACCGTGCGCAGTGCTAGCCTGTTCCTTTCTATCCATTGCTCTCTTTTTATTACTCTTTATGGCAGGGATCGTTCCCTGGTTTAGGCAGGAACCTGTGCTCGAGGAGGTGGGGACTTGTCCCATGTCACACAGCGAGTGCCTGAAGGTTCCTGGGTTGGAATGAGAAGCCTGCTGTCTGGGGCATGGGAGGTTAATTGACCTCTGTCAGGCACGGCCACTGCCTGGCGTTGTGAGTTGGGCAAGTCACTTCACTTCTCTTGGCCTCCATTTCCTTACCTGTAAATTGGGAGTGATAATAGGGCCTGCTTCGCAGGGTCGTTTGTGGATTAAATGAGTTCATATGATTCAAGCACTGGAGTAGTGCCTGCGTGGCAGATAGTCAGCACTCTGTAGGTGTTGCCTGCTTATATTTCCAGCTTCTAGCTGATCCTCAGGATGGCTTTGTTGGGTATGTGGAGAGTGATACTGGCCCCATTTCATGGATTGGAATTCAGAAATCCCAGAGTAGAGGTGATATGCCTGAGTTCACATTTGCAGGGATAGCCTCAGAAGTGCTGTGTCCTGTCTCCTGTGCAGAGCTACCACCTCATTTGGGCAGATTTGGGTAGAGTTGTAAGTGACAGAAACCCAACTCAAACTGGCTGAAGCAAAAAAGGGAATTGATTGTAGCCAGAAATCCTGACAAGGCGTGATCCTGGGCTCACATGATGAACTGAGGAATCCTTTCCAGTCATTGGCCCTATGTAGGCTTCCTTCTTCTCTTCTCTCTCGGCGGCACGGTGGCCCCCAGCAGCTCTGGGCTCACAGCCTACCATCGTGGCAGCCTCCGTGGAGAGAGAAGGCTTGACTCCGAGCAGAGCCAGCACAGGGTCCAGCCTGGAGTCTGCTGGGCTTGGTCAGGCCCTTGTGCCTCCATGGTGCCTGCTTGGGAGAGATGGGGATGTGGTTGTCCCCATGTGAATCTCATGGCAGAGGGGGGGATGGCTGGCTACTTAAAGGCCAGTTCATTAGTTCATGCATTGGTTCTTTCACAAATACATATTGAGCACCTACTGTGTGCCACAGTTCTACAAGTGAACAAAATGGACAAAAATCCCTTCCTTCAGGAGCTCCCATTAGTGGGGAGGCAGATGGTAACAGGATAGTAACCCATAGAGCAGGTTAGAAGGTGCTAAGTGCCTTGGGCAAAAACAGCGAGGGTGTGGGGACCCGGGCATGCCGTGGGAGGGGTAGTGGGTGGTGGGTGCCGTTGTAAATAGGTTGGCCGGGGGTGGGCTTCCTTGGTAAGGTGGAGTTTGAGCAAAGACCTGCAGGAAGTGAGGGAGCAGGACCTGTGGAGGTCTGGGGAAAGAGCACCCAGGCTGGGGGAGAGGCGGGGCCAAGGTGGAGCCGCCTGGTGGTTGGGGGAGCAGCAAGGAGGATGCGAGGTCAGAGGTCAGAGAGGTAACCGAGCCCAGACCACAAGAGCTGTAGAGGCTGTCAGGGTGTCGCTGAGCTTGGGCGTGCCTTCCGGAAGGGGGCAGAGGGAGGAGCCTGCCTGAGGAGGCTGGAGGGAGGAAGGGTGGTGTTCTGTGTCAGCCCCTCCCTGATGAGTTTCTCCTTTCCCCGCTACTCCCCGCAGACATCCGGCTCCGGGTTCGAGCAGAGTACTGTGAGCATGGGCCAGCCTTGGAGCAGGGGGTGGCATCCCGGCGGCCCCAGGCGCTGGCGCGGCAGCTGGACGTGTTTGGGCAAGCCACTGCAGTGCTGCGCTCAAGGGACCTGGGCTCCGTGGTGTGCGACATCAAGTTCTCAGAGCTCTCCTATCTGGACGCCTTCTGGGGCGACTACCTGAGTGGTGCCCTGCTGCAGGCCCTGCGGGGCGTGTTCCTGACTGAGGCCCTGCGTGAGGCTGTGGGCCGGGAGGCTGTCCGCCTGCTGGTCAGCGTGGACGAGGCCGACTATGAGGCCGGCCGGCGCCGCCTGTTGCTGATGGAGGAGGAGGGGGGGCGGCGCCTGACGGAGGCCTCCTGATCCCAGATCTGGCAGGACTGACCCCACCTCCGAGTCTCCGGGCCACCTTCACCCCCGGAGGACAACCATCTCTGCCCCTAGAGGACTGTCACTTCAGCAGCTCTGAGGACTGTACAGGACCAGAATGGCTCGCCCCTTGACAGCCCCCTTGCACAGGATGTGGGCTCTGAGGCCTAAACCACTTCCAGCTGAGTTTCCTTCCCAAACTCCCCCCACCCCCGTGTGTTCCCTCAGCCTCTGGCAGCCAGGAGCTCCTGCATCCCTGGAGGAAGGGAGGCATAGCCACACACTCACCAACGGCCCCCTGCACATCGTGTCTCTGACCTTGGGCTGTCTGCACGTGCATGCGTGCACACACACTCATACACACTGCCCCCTCTGAAATCTTCCCACAGCCCCTGCCTGGCCTGTTCCACACAGTTCTTTGGCCTAAGGGCCTCTCTCTCAGGATCTCTGGTTTGACCACCCCCAACCTGGACTTCAGCCACACTAGTGGGCACTGGAGCTAGGGTGCTCATGGGGCCTGCTCACCTGGCCCACACATCTCTAGCCGGGGCTCTGCCCAGCTTCCACACACAGACCCAACTCTCTTCACGTTCCCTCTGCTTCCCATAGCTAGATACAGACTTGCACTCAAACCCTCACACGTGGGTGTTGTGGCATCCGACCAAGGCCTACTGTTGCCCATGGGCCAGGACCAGGAAACAACTGTCTTCTTGGAAAGGGAAGGCAAAGGCTTGGGGGCTGATGGGAAAGACCTTTCTCAAATGGCACCAATAAAACTGCCCCGGAAGGGGCATAGGTGGGCATCAGTCTTTCTAGGACTTTTTTTTTTTTTTTTTTTTTTTAAATTTTTCTTTTTTTTAGAGATGGAGTCTTGCTGTGTCACCCATGCTGCCCTCCTACTTCTGGGTTCATGTGGTCCTCCAGCCTTGATAAGTGCCTCCCAAGTAACTGGGACTGTAGACTCGTGCTATGACGCCTGACTTTGGATTCTTGATGTGCTAGAAGGAGTGTTCCTGGCCCAGTGTTAGGGGCTGGAGGATGGGCAGGATGCTAGATATCTGCTATCTGCTACCACATGCTTGTCCTACTCTCTGGGCCTCAGTTTCCTCATCTGTCAAAGTAGGAAGTACAGTACTGCCTTGGAGTTACAAATTCTTCCAACCCTGTTCACATGCTTTGCTCCTGTATGTCGGGGGTGGGGGGTGGTTCCAGGATTTTTAACTGGTTCAGTGAGGTGGGCTGGCCACCCTCAAGGCTGATGGAGCCCCAAGGTTTGGAAATTGGAAGGATAGGCAGCCAGGCGTTCTCTGCCTGGAATTCCTCTCCCGGTGGCTTCCTATCCCTCACACCTTCTGGGCATTCACCTTCTCTTAAATAGACTTCTTCCTGCTGTTCTGTGGCTACAGCTAAGGTTGTGGCCTCCTGCCCTTCCCCCACCCCTGGTGTAAGGGCTCAAGTTTCTTATGCAATACGCAGGGTTTTCTTTCCTGAGAAGAAAGGGAACCTGGGTTGGGGAGTTAGGGGTAGGGTGGGCAGGGATTCCCAAGGGCCAGCCTTTCCTGTGGGGAGGGGTATACCTGCCCACACCTTGGAACCTGGACCCTTGGCCTCTGCTGATGTACAGGGATGGAGTGGCAAGTCTAGGAGATGAGTCCAGTCCAGGAGCCAAGGCTTGGTCCAGCCAGCCATCTGCTGTGTGATCCCAGATTCTGCCTTTACCCTCTGACAGGGAGCTAAGTTCTGCCGGGCACCTATTCGAGATCTGTTTACTGCTCAGCCATCCTGCGTGGGATTTTATCCCCACTTTATAGAAAATGGGCTCAGGGGAAGTGATTTGCCCAAGGGATAGAGAAGCAGTGAGATGGAGACTGTTTCTACCCTAGCGATGGCAGGTAGGTGGGGGAGTGAGGTGGGGAATTCTACTCCCTTGCTTGGACCGTTGCCTCGAGCTGGAGGGCTCTCCTTGGCCTGAGAGGCTTTCTTTTCACGACCTCCTAAGATTTGAAGCTCTTCTCTATTTGGGGCTACCCCCCCCCCCCACGTGCTTGGAGGTGGGAACTGCTGCTTACCTTAGCCTCTTTGACTCCCAACTACGGAGCTAAATCCCAGGACCCGCCTCTCAAAGCCCTGACGATTGTCTCCTGCCTCTTTAGAGTGACGGGCCCCGCCCCCTGGCTGGACACTCCCAGGCCCCAGGCCCTGCCCCGTACTCTGGGCCACTCCCGCCCCACCCTTCAGTCCCGGACCCGCCTCTTTCGCTGGCACGTGCCTGCTGGAAGTAAGGAAGCCTGACCTCGAGGCTGCGCAGGCGTAGTGGTGCCGGCAAAGTGGCGGGAACCCCGAGGCAATGTCTCGCGCCTTCAGAGCTTCCCTGAGCGCATGCGCTGCGGAGCTTGCCTGAGCCTGTCGGAGCGCTCGCCAGCGGTGAAGAACAGACCCTCGAGGCCCAGAGGTGGGTCAGACCCAGGTCGTGAGGGCAACTCAGGGAAGTGAAAGAGCTTCCAAAAGCAAGAAACAGGATTCTGTGGGGCAAGGTGTGGACAGGCTGCGGCCGCGGGAGATAGGGGCCTGCGGGAGCTCAGAGGAAGGAGGGCCGTGGTTCCCACAGAGGAGAGGAATCTGGGGCCGGCCCTTGAAGGACGAGTAGGAGTTCAACAGGGAGCATTCTAGGCAGAGAAAACAGCCCTTGCAAATGCCTTGGCGCGTTCCTCAACGGGGCGTAGAGAGACAGACGGACAGAGGCAAAGGTAAGTGGAAATGTAGAGGCAGCCACCCCCTCGTTAGGTCGGCAGTCATCCGCCTCCGGGTTCTTCTGTGTGGGGAGCAGAAACTGGCCGGGAGACGGACGTGACCCCGACAATTACAACATAAAGTGGTAATATGAGGCAGGCCTGGTGTGCCTGGGGCCCAGCAGCACATGTCCCACGAGGCCTCCTGTGTGCCAGGCCCTGAGCCCTAGGGGCCCAAGAGGACTGCAGCCTGGGTGCTGGCTCTGGAGAGCTCCTGCTCTGCTGGGTGAACCAGACTGGGACACAGTGGCTCACAACCCGGAGTGGTCAGAGCCATGACTGAGCGAGTGGCAGAGGCTGGAGGAGCCCAGAGGACACTGAGAGGAGGGACACAGGAAGGTGTCAAGGATTGGGAAGCTCCCTCTTGATTCTGTCAAAAATTACCACCAACACCAAGATACATATTAGTTGTGAAATATTCGGAAAAGTGCACAAGACATGAATGTACAGTTATTAATATTACTGTAAAACACCAGTGTCATCCATGCCAAGAAATATATTACCAGGACCCCAGGAGCCCCCCGCCCACCTTTCTGTTATGGGCCCCTTCCTGATCACAGCTCCCCTCCTACCCTAGCTGGAAACACTGTCCTGACTTTCACAGTAATTCATTCCTTGCTTTAACTTTCTAGCTTTTCGTCACTCGATGATATATAATAGTTAATTTTGTCTTTTCTTGAATTTAACATAGACAAAATCATACACTATGTTTTGTTGTGTCTGGTTTCTTTTGCTCAACATTGTGTTTGTGAGATTCTTCCATGTTCTGCTTATCTTACTTGTTTTTTGTTGTTTTTGTAGATGACTATTTTTATTGCTGTTTAGCAGGGTATTCCATTGTATAAATATACCACAGTTCGTTAATGCATCGAACTGTTGATGGGCACTGGGGTTGTTTCCAGTTTGGGGCTGTTATGAATAATGCTGCTATGGACATTTTTGTGTGTGGTTTTTAGTGAACAAATGCTTCTGTTTCTATGGGGACATACCTAGAAGTGCCAGACATGGGTATGATTATGCTCAGGTTTGGTGGATACTGTCAATATTGTTTCCTACACGTGCTATAGCAAATTAGCACAAATGTGGTGGCTTAACACAGCAGAAATGTATCCTCTCACAGTTCTGGAGGCCATAAATCTAAAATCAGTTTCACTGGGCCGAAATCAAGGTGTCAGCAGGGTTGCATTCCCTTCAGAGGCTCTAGGGAAGAATCCATTCCTTGCCTCTTCCAGCTTCTGGTGGCTGTCAGCATCCCTTGGCTTGTGGCAGCATCACTCCATTCTCTGTCTCTGTGGTCACATTGCCTTCTTCTCTGTGTCCAATCTTTGTCTTCCTGCCTCTTGGAGGGATACATGTTTGCATTTAGGGCCCACCCAAATTATGCAGGATAATCTCCTCATCCCAAGATCTTTACTGTAATCACATCTGCAAAGTCCTTTTTGCCATATAAGGTTACATGCACAGGTTCCAGGGATTAAGTCTGGACATCTTTGGGTGACATTTTTCTACCCACTACACTGCCAAACTATTTTTCTAAAGTGGTTGTACTATTCATAATGTGCTCTCACACCAGCGCTGAATGAGAGTTCCCTTTGCTCCATGTCTTCACCAGTACTTAGTACTGTCAGACACTTTAACCTTGCCAGTCTGATGGGTGTGTGGTAGTATATCATTGTGGGTTATTTTTCTTCTCCCTGATGATTAATTTCTGCTTATTCTTGAATGAAGAGTAGGGGGTCTTTGAGTGGATAGAGTGGGCAGGGGTATTCCAAGTAGATGAAATAGCACATATGAACGTCTTAGGAAACATTCGTTTAAATTGAATAAGAGGGTTGGGGTTTTTTGGTTTGGTTTTTGTTTTTTGAGATGAGGACTCAAGGCTAGAGGCCCAGGCGAGAGTCCAGTGGTGTCATCATAGCTCACTGCAACCTCAAACTCCTGAGCTCAAGTCAAGTGATCCTCCTGCCTCAGCCTCCTGAGTAGCTGGGGCTACAGGTGCACACCACCATGCCGGGCTAATTTTTCTGTTTTCAGTAGAGATGGGGTCTCAATCTTGCTCAGGCTGGTTTCGAATTCCTGGCCTCAAGCAATCCTCCCGCCTTGGCCTTCCAGAGTGCTAGCATTACCGGCGTGAGCCACTACACCCAGCCTAAATTAAATAAGAGGTTTTTAAAAAAGCATCAGGTTAGTTAGAGACGATGTAGAGAGATAAAGGGAATAAGATCAAAGGTAAATAAGATGCAGAGGTAGCCTTTTCTCTTTCCTTCAACCACCAAGTCATTCAACAAACATTTGCCAACCTATACTTCTGTTCTAGGTACCAAAGGATGGGTTAGATCCAATCCTACTCTTGATAAGCTCTGGTTTTGTAGAGGACATGATGACGGGGAACATCTCAAAGGGAAGTACAAGGCCCATGGTAGGTCAGATGAGGCAGACACCGACTCTAACCTGGTTTCACAGAACCCAGGCTTCCTTGAGGTTTATGCACTCAGGTTCTACCACCCTCTATCCTACTTCCTCATTGACATCTATTGACTGCCTGGTCACTTCCCCTCATTCCTGAAGACAACACCTGTCACAGACTTCCTCGCCACCCCAACCCATGCTGTCCTGCTGGGATACTTAACTGCTGATCCATGGTGATCCATTCTTCCAATTATCTAGCTTCACAGTCTCTTTAGCGCCTCACCTCTGGTGACCTTCATCCCACTCCAGCCATCCACTCCCATGACCACATCTTGGATTTTAGTCATTACCCAGAAGTGTAGCATACATAGTGCACATTTACTGAGCACTTATACCACACAGCGGGCACCATGCCAAATGCCTTACATGTGTTTCTCCCTCACACAAACCTGCAAGGTTGGTATCAGTATCCTCACTTTACAGTTGAGGATACACACTCAGGAAGGTGAGTTACATACCTGGTACACACCAACCTCATGTTTAGGAAAAAGGCAGAGCCAGGATGCTAACACAGGACGTTCTTGAGTCCCAAATTAAAAATCCCTGGTTTTAACCACAACCCAGTACTGTATTCCATGTTCAGAATCCTGCTCTCTGATCCCAGCACCTGCCTTCCAGCTCTGACAGGCCCTCACACCTGTAGCATCGACTCAGACAGTTCTTCTCCCTTTATCCCTCCGTTTTTTGTCAGCCTGCCAGACGCCTCCTGGTTGCTGTCTCTTCCCTGCCCAGCCAGATTCTCATATTGGACCATCTGATCTCTGTCACTAGCTCTCTAATAGTCAAGGTCCCAGCAGGAAATAGAAGGCACCACAGCTGGGATTTTGAAGATAATTTAATGACGGGAGTATTTGCAGAGGTGTGGGCAGGGTTGAGGGAACCAACAGGGAGGTTAAGGCAGCAGGAAGCTGTGACCACCCTTGGGTCTGAGTGGTGAGGAAAGGAAATGGTGTTGCTGGAGCGCAGCAAGAGCCCTGGAACAGCCTGAGAGGAGCTGGAGTTGCAGTGGGGTACAACCACTGCCAGAACCAAGGTGCCGCGACAGAGCTGGGAGGAGGAGAAGGAATATCCAGAATGCTTCCTTTTTTTTCAATTTTTTTTTTTCTTTGAGAAAGGGTTGGCTGGGCACGGTGGCTCACACCTGTAATCCTAGCATTCTGGGAGGCTGAGGCAGGCGGATCGTTCAAGCTCAGGAGTTCGAGACCAGCCTGAGCAAGCGCGAGACCCTGTCTCTACTTAAAAAATAGAAAGAAATTAGCTGAACAACTAAAAAATGTATATATATAAAATTAGCCGGGCATGGTGGTGCATGCCTGTAGTCCCAGCTACTCGGGAGGCTGAGGCAGGAGGATCGCTTGAGCCCAGGAGTTTGAGGTTGCTGTGAGCTATGATGATGCCACTGCACTCTACCTGGGGCGACAGAGTAAGACTCTGTCTCAAAAAAAACAAAAAAAGAAAAAGAGAAAGGGTCTCACTCTGTCACCCAGACTGGAGTGCAGAGATGTGATCGTAGTTCACTGCAACCTCAAATTCCTGGGCTCAAGCAATCCTCCTGCCTCAGCCTTCAGAGTAGCTGGGATTATAGGTGAAAGCTAGCACGCCCGGCTAATTTTTCTATTTTTAGTAGAGACGGGTTCTCGCTCTTGCTCAGGCTGGTCTTAAACTCCTGAGCTCAAGCAATCCTGCCTTGGCCTCCCAGAGTGCTAGGATTAGAGGCGTGAACCATCATGCCCAATCTTTTTTTTAATTAAAAAAAATTTTAATTATTGTGAGTACATAATAGTTGTATATATTTATAGGGTACATGTGATGTTTTGATACAGGAATACAATGTGAATTAATCAAATTAGGGTAATTGGGGTGTCCATCACCTCTGTCATTTATCATT
Organism: Indri indri; assembly: GCA_004363605.1. Classification (NCBI taxonomy): domain Eukaryota; kingdom Metazoa; phylum Chordata; class Mammalia; order Primates; family Indriidae; genus Indri; species Indri indri. The sequence continues at coordinate 9,780 of RJWJ010010710.1, read as the reverse complement.
TCTTTATGTTAGGAACATTCCAATTCCATCCTTTTAGCTATTCTAAAGTAGACCCTAACTTATTGTTGATTATAGTCACTTTGTTGTGCTATCAAATATTGTTCATCCTATCTAATTATATTTTTGCACCCATTAAGAATCCCCCTGTATCACCCCCACCTTGCTACCCTTCCCAGCCTCTGTTAACCATCATTCTCCTGTCTCCATGATATCAATTGTTTTTAATATTTAGCTTCCATATATGAGTGAGAACATGCAAGATCTGTCTTTCTGTGCTTGGCTTATTTCACTTAACATAATGTTCTCCAGTTCCATCCATGTTGTTGCAAATGGCAGGATTTCATTCTTTTTGTGGCTATATGATATTCCATTGCATATATGTATCATAATTTCTTTATCCATTCATCTGTTGATGGACATTTAAGTTGATTCCAAATCTTGGCTGTTGTGAATAGTGCTGCAATAAACATGGGAGTGCAGATATCTCTTTGATACACCAATTTCCTTTACTTTGGATATATACCCAGCAGTGGGATTGCTTGGTCATATGGTAGTTCTATTTTCAGTTTTTTGAGGAACCTCCATATCTTTCTCCATAATGGTTGCACTAATTTACATTTCCACCAACAGTGTAGGAGAGTTCCCCTTTCTCCACATCCTTGCAGCACAGAATGCTTTCTTTTTTTTTTTTTTTTTGAGGCAGAGTCTTGCTCTGTTGCCCGGGCTAGAGTGCTGTGGTGTCAGCCTAGCTCACAGCAACCTCAAACTCCTGGGCTCAAGCGATCCTTCTGCCTCAGCCTCCTGAGTAGCTGGGACTACAGGCATGCGCCACCATGCCCGGCTAATTTTTATATATGTATTTTTTAGTTATCCAGATCATTTCTTTCTATTTTTTAGTAGAGACGGGGTCTCCCTCTTACTCAGGCTGGTCTCAAACTCCTGACCTTGAGCGATCCACCCACCTCGGCCTCTCAGAGTGCTAGGATTACAGGCGCCAGTCACCGCGTCCGGCCCAGAATGCTTTCTTTTCCTGCTCTCTGATGCCCCGCTGGTGCTTCTCTTGGGGAGAACCTAATTAAAATTCAGAGGACAAGGGAGCCTAGACGATGCCCTCCATAGAGAAGGGTGGAGAGTGGACCTGGAGGGCAAATGGAAAATGACCAGCACATATTCTCAATTCCCTTTCACCCCGAACCTTCTGCCTCATCTACAACATTTCTTTAATTCTGGTCCAGGTGGTAGAACTTGGCTCAAGAAAAAATGATGGCAAAGTGACACATGTAGGTTCCATTCCAACTTCTTGGTTAGCCCCTGTCTCACTCACTACCCTCCCTTGAGTATCCCCCCCAACTCTACTCTTTCAGTCTCAACACATAAAATTCAGGCAAATCAGGCCAGCATGGTGGCTCACACGTGTAATCCCAGCACTTTGAAAGGCCAACGTGGGAGAATCGCTTGAGCCCATGAGTTTGAGACCAGCCTGTGCAACATAGTGAGACCCCCATCTCTACAAAATGTGGAAAACTTAGCCTGGCATGATGGCACATGCCTGTAGTCAAGGGGCTGACGCAGGAGGCTTACTTGAGCCTAGGAGTTTGAAGTTGCAGTGAACTGTGATGGTACCACTGCACTCCAGCCTGGGCGGCAGAACGAGACCCTGTCTCAAAAAAGAAAGAAAAATTGGCACAAATCATCATGATTTCCTTCGTGATGGAAATAGCTTCCGACTCAAACCTACATATATCCACACCCTTATTTATTTCACTTCTCCAGGCTCTGCTCCAGGGCTGCCCCTCCACCCGTGCATCGCTCATTCCATCACGACTCTGTCCTTCTTCCCTTTCTGTTTCCACATCCTTCCCTCCTCTCTCTCCTCCTTCTCAGCCTATAGATATATCCAAATTTCTACCACCTTAAAAACTGTCAGAAAACTCCCTGTGCTCCCTCTCGTCTGTGCTCCCTGGTGCTTGTCCTTTGCTGTCCTCCTCACCTCATCCCAAATTCTTGAAAGAATAAGTATGAGTTAGGGTTCTTTGGCTGTAAGCAACAGAGACCGACTCTTGCTAACCTAAGCAAGAAAGGTTATTTATTAGCAGGAAATGAGGGTGGCACCCACAACAGAGGGAGAGACTAAAGAACCAGGCTTTGGAAAAGACTGGAAGCAGGGAAGTAGTGGGGATCGGGGTAGCAGGAAGGAATGGCAATTTCCTTGTGACCCTGGCTGCAGCATGAATCAACTTCCATGAGGTTTGGGCCTCCTGTCACATAAGCTCATGATTCAAATTCCAGGGAGAGCCTCCGATTGGTGCAGCTTGAGTCACATGGCCTCCCCTTGGCCTGTTGACAGCTAGGCAGGCGCCCTGACAGTCTCACGGAAACGTATCCAGTAGGCCATGGGTGGTTACTGGGAAAAGTCAGGGAGCTGTTGTTGACGATGGAGAAACGGATGTTGGGCAGGCAGAAACGATGGCTGTCCAGGTCGGTGGAGCACTCCTGCTGGCCAGCCCCAGCTTTCACCTCCCATTTGAGTCTCAGCTCCCTGAAAGCATTCACATTTAGCTTGTTAAAGACCTTCTCTTGCCAAATTCAAGGACATTTTTCAGTCTTTATCTGCAATTTTTAACTCCATTGACCGGTACTTCTCTTTTGCAAGTCTTTCCTCCCTTGGCTTCTGCATAACAAATCAAGCCAAAACTTAGCATCTCAAAACACACGTTTATTACCTCATTGGTGCTTTAGCTGAGGGGCTCTGGTCTTTTCTTAAGGCTCAGGTTGTGGGGAGACAACATGACAATTTCCCCTAGGGTGAGTGATCCAACAGAGAGAGAGAGAAAGAGAGGAGTAGGGGAGAGGCAGAGGGAGCAGGGGAGGGAACGAGAGACACAGACACATACACACACACATGCATGAACATACACGTGTCACATGGAAGCCATAGTCTTTTTATAACCTAGTCTCAGAAGTGCTATCCCATCACCTCTGCCACATTCTGTCCATTAGGAGTGAATGACTATGTTCAGCTCACACCCAAGCAGAGGGCACCAGACAGGGCATGAACGTCAGGAGGCGGAGGCATGGGGGCCTCTTAGAGGCTGCCTGCCACAGCTTCCGTGATGAACAGGTTCACAGTTCTCTTCTTTTCTCCCTGACATTTAGGGACTCCTTCCTCTGCCCACCTTTGACACGTGGCTCTTCCCTTGGGCTCCTTCCTTGTCTCATAGCTCTTCACAGTCTGCGTGTTCTTCCTGAGAGACGTCCTTGACTCTCATGATGACTGTATGCTGATGATGCCCCATTCTTCGGCCCAGACCTCTCTCCATGATGCTGTACGTGATTACATCCTAGTGTCGACTGCAGAACCAATATGACTCTTTGCTGGATCCAGGGCCTGTCCCATAGGCACCTGAGACATAAGAAGTTCAAAAACAACTTAGCTGAGTAAGTTCTGTGCCTCTTCGTCTTTTCTCCCATCTCAGTGAATGGCACCTCCGTCCCCCCAGGCATCCAAGTGAGAAATGTGACCATCATCCTTGACAGCACCCTCTCCTCCTCCTTCCTGTCCAAACATAGAGCCCTGCTGACTCAACTTACGTCCTCCATGTTTTTCAAACCTATCGCCCCCTCCATGTCCCTGATACCAATGTCATAATACCGGTCATTACCATTTCTTGCCTAGGATATTGCAGTAGCTTCCTGATTTTTCTGGCCTCCATACTAGTCCCCGCCAATGCCTCCTCTATGAATGAAAGTTGCCCTGATGAAAACCCTGCAGTGGCTCCCCATGGCCCCTGAGATCAAAAGATGCTGAATGACGGGACCCATCCAGCTTTTCCAGCGTCTTTCTCTTTTGGTTTATGCTTTAGCAAATGCCTCTGCACACAGCCTGCTCTTCCTCACGTGCATGTTCATGCTGTCCCTCCCCACTTCAGGAGGACTGTTGTCCCTTTAAAACTCAAGAAAATTCTCCTATTCTCCCAGGCTAGTTTTGTGTCCCAGCACACTGTGGTGTTGTAATTTATATACGCATTTGTGTGTCCTACTGGACCACGAGCTCTTGATGGCAGGAGCTGTATCCTATTCCCCTTTGCGTGCTCAGCACCTTTTATGGAGATCATACAAATGCAGGGACTCAAGCTGTGTGTATTGAATGGACGAATGTATGAACTGCAGCCTACAATAGCGTATGATACATAAGCTGGGTCTTGAAGTCGAATAGAAGTTGGCCAGGGGGAGAAGAGTGGGAAGGACATTCCAATGATAGAGAACTGCATGTGCAGAAGCCAGGAGGTAAGAGGAGGCAGATTCGAAGAAGCAATGGTTGTCTGGTGTGGCTGGAGTATTGGTGCTCCCTGGAGGGGGAGGGGAGCCGGATATTGTGAAGGATCCGAACAGCTGGCTAAGGAGTTTGGCTTTTGTCCTATCTGCAACAGAGAGCCCTGTCAGAGTTTGAAGCAGGGGAGTGATTCGCTCAGAGCCATACTGTAGAGAGATCGCCCCAGTGCCCAAGGAGGAGGGTGCACTAGAAAGGGCAGGCCTGCAGGCCGGGAGGCAGGTAGGAAGCAGGTGGGGTGGGCCAAGCAGGTGACATGGAGGCCTGAACTAGGGCACTGGGAGCAAGGAAGAGAAGAGGAGAGGGATTCAAAAATATTTGGTTGAACTCTATGAAATTGCTGTTCTGTAAGCAAAAGCAGGTGATGATTGGCAATTTCTTATGGTTTGTCTTAATGTTAAGGAGGTAAATGAACTGGGTGGGATTTCGAGTCTGACTGGATGTGAACTTGAGGAAGGTGTCAAGGACAGGGGCCATTTTTCTGACCTCAATGCCAGATTGGATGGAGGTGGGTGTGGAAGGTGATGTATTTAGATTGGACGTGTTGATTTTGAGGTGTTTCTGCAACCTCCAGGAGGTGACTGGATATCCGGATTTGAAGTTTAGGAGACAGGGCTAAATTGGAGACAAATTTAGGGATTACCAGCATATTGTGGGAGGGGATGATTCACCCTGGGAGAGCAGCCCAGACAGAGCAGAACCGAGAGTGAGGTTTTTTTAAATGCCAAGAGGATTTTGAAAAGATATTTGTGGCTTCGTGCTGCACAGAAGGAGAGTCAGACAGGACTGGAAAGTGCCTGTTGCATTTAGCAAGGAGGAGGCTGTCAGGGAGGGAGGACAGTGATGAAAGGGGCCCGCACTGGGCTCTGGAAGGGCAGAGCTGGGCCTGGCCTCGGAGCAGTCCCTTCATCCTCAGTAATGCATCACTCCAGCCACCGGGGGGCAGCAGCCACACGGACTCCAGGTTGGAGGGATTCACCAGGGCCAGCAAGCTGCAGGAGATGTGGGCAGGGTCCAGGGACTGGTCCCCAGCAGACGCTGCTTCCTAGTAGAGAGGGGCGTCCCTGTGTGAAAGGAGCAGGGAAGAAGTTCTGGGAAGGGCAGGCCGGGGGAAGGAGGCCCAGTCCTGACTTGCAGTTTCCCCTGCGTGGGCCTTTGAGGGTGCAGGTGAGGGTTATTCGACCCGGTACTTCCAATAGCCATGGGTTTGTGTTTTAGACCTTGGTTTTCTTTACTGTCATTTCTTGATAGTCTTACTTTGCATTCTGTGTTCAAAACATACTGAACATTCAAGAAAAGTCAAGTGTTGAAAATATTATTTTTAAAAAGTTAAAAATGGACAAAAAGTAATTAAAAAAAGAAAAAATGAAAAAAAAAAAACCCATACTGAACTTTTTTCAGTTCTTGCCTGCTTCCCCATGAGAGTCTTTCCTCCATGGAAACGCCTCCCCCAGGCTGCCTCCCCCATATCCTCATCTTATCTCAGACATCACCTCCTCCCAGAAGCCTTCCCTCACTGCCCTGCCACCTCCTCTTGGTGCCCACAGAGCCCTATCTTCAGTCTTAAATGCTCTGGCTTGTAATCACATATTTATTTCTCTGCCCTCAGCTTTATTGTGGTATAATTTGCATTGAATAAAATTCACCAGTTTTACGTGTACGGTTTGATGAGCACACACACACACACACACACACACACACACACACACAGAGTCATGTAACCACCACCACAATCACAGTACAAAACATTTTCAGTACCCCCAAAAGTTCTCTCCTGTGCCTTTGCTGTCAGTCCCCTCCTCCCACTGCAGCTCTTTTCAAGCACTGATCTGCTTTTCTGTTGCAATAGTTTTGCTCTGTCTAGAATTTCATATAAATGGGATCCTACAGTATGTCATCTTCTATGTCTAGCTTTTTTCACTTTGCTTTGAGGTTCGTCTGTGTTGCTGCGTGTATCAGTAACTGGGTATTTATTGTTTATCCTACTGCCCCCTGTCCCCAGCTGAGGATCTCTGTGAGGGCAGAGTTGTGTCTCCTTCACCTTTGTTTCTTCAGCTCACAGCGTAGCACTAGCACATGGTAGTACTCAGTACATATTTCTTAAATGGAACAGAATGGAATGCCCTGGGAGAGCCAGCCTCAGAGAGCTTCTGAACCTGGGTGTGTGTAAGGCAGGACCCGTCTGCGAGATGCCCGTGGCCTTCGCGCCCCACTTCAGCTGCTCCTGCATTTACCCTGGCTGGTTCCTCTCAGCAGGTCCTCGCTCCTCTGCCCCTTTCTAACCTGCTTCCTTCCACGTGGTCCTGGGTTCCCTGCTCCTGGTCGCGGGCCGGCTCCATTGCCCTCCAGTCTCCTCCTGGCCTTTGAAGTCTCCACACCACTGGGCCCTGGTTGCCCTGAGTCTCCCAGCCTCTGCAGCCCTCCTCCTGCCTCTTCCAGGACCCCCCGCTTCAGATGCCTCCACACTGCCAAGTGTGCGGGTTCTGTGTGCCCCTCGCTCTGTGTCTCAGGGTCCCTCTCTCTGGGCCCCTTCGAGGAGGGCAAGGATGGCGGAGCAGCAGGCTGCCCCATCCTGGAGAGGTAGGTTATGATTTCTCTTTCTTTCTCACCTGCTTCCCCTTGAACTCCACACTCCAACACCTTTTCATGGGAGGCCCTTGGGGAATCTCTAAATTTTGTTCAGACTGAAAAAGCCTCTGTCTCTTACTTCTTTCCCTTGGCTCCCTCCCTCCTTCTCCCATCTCCTTTCTCCTCTCTCCAGTCCCCTTAACTCTGCTTGACTTCCTCAACCTGCTTTCTTCTTGGCATTCTTGAGTCAGTACCCCCTCACCTTCCTTCTTCCCGCTCCCAGCCTCCCCTCCTTTTTCTCCCACCCCTTCTCCTGTCCTTGTTCTCCTCATTCCTCACCCACCCTTTCTCCCTCATCTGTGTCCTCAGGGCTCCTTCCTTCCTTCCCTAGGTCTGGTTCCAGGTCTCTTCTTTTTGTCCCTTCTTGCACCACTTCCTTCCTTCTTCTCCCATTTTCCTCCAGTTCCCTTATCTTAACCTTTTATCCTTGGGGGGTTGTAAGGGAGACCCAAGACTTGTAACCAAGATGTACACGCACACAAACACACACACACACGTAGCCACAGATGCATGAACACTCACATTGCATTAGTGAGCATGCGCGTCTGTCTAGAGGCATGTTCAGATGCATTCACACCATCAGGAGTATCCATAGCTTGCAATGCATTGCATGTAGTATATGCCACGTACTATTATTTCTATTCATGTTTCTGAAATGTGAACAGGCAGAATGAGGAGGAAGTGAGAGCCACGCACACAAGTTCACTTGCACAGGAAGAACCATGGATGTGCACGCCCATTCTCAGAGGTGGCCCGCACTTAAACATGCACACTCACATATTCCTCAGAGGAATGTGGTGCTCTTTCTGGAATTGGGGCTCTTTCAGAAGCAGAGAGAGCACACACATTTTCTCTGTGTTGTGTGCAGTGTACTGTGTACATCTCTGCATGTGCCTGGTGTGTATACATGTGCTGCATATCAACCTTCGTAGAGTCAGGACTCAATGCTGGTGGAGCCCTGGAGATCATTTAGGACAATCTGCGCCCAGGAATTGCTTGAGTCTCCTATTGGGGCTGCCTCTGGTATGTACACGAGGGATGTCAGCCTCTGGATAATTAGAAGATACCGATCATACATAAGCTGTGGACCACAGACACTCAACATACTGTCCAGTAAGTGTATGATAAGGATGTAGCATGTATCAAATCAACTTTTTCTGGATCCTTAACATTGGTTCTTATGTGCTTAGCATATACTTGTATATGTAATCATCATGTACTTGGTCATTCTTAGAAGGGATGAGCCCCCTGCCTTTGCTGGTCCTTCTAGATGCTGGGGATGAGGCAGGGAACAGAACATCCTTGGCTCCTGCTGTGTCTCTGAACTTCCCTTCTAGCAGGAGTACAGGGTATCTGCAGCTCTTTTTAGGTCTATCATATTTGTACAGACTGGGGCAGGGTGCTCTGGAATCTGTTGGATATATTCATTGCAGGCTCCAATGTTCCTTTCTTCCAGAGTGCGTAGTTCATACGTTGTCATTACACACACGCTTTCTGAGTCCCCATCTTGCTAGTGGGACCTCGTGTGCCTTTGTATGCAAGTGGGGTGGGTGTTTCTGATGTTCAGTTGTGTTATATACACTCTGTGGGTCACGGGAACTGCTTATGGGTATCTATTATGCTCACACCAGGTAGGGCTATTCGGTTGCTGTGCTCGCTTCCCAGGCATGAGGGACAGGGTACTTCCTGCATTCACTTGTGTCGTGCACATACAGTATGGGTCCTGGGAAGCTGCTTGGTATGTGGCTACTGGGTAGTTTCATGTCCCATATGTTTATGTCCTGTAAGTCCCATGTGCCTAGTTTGTGTGCAGATGGGATGGGCGTTTCCTGTATTTGTGTCGTGCACACACAGCATGGACCCGAGGAGCCTGCTGTGTATAGGGGGTATTAAGTGGTCCCATGTCTATTATGCACTTGCTGCATAAGTCCCTGAACCTACTTTGTATGCACGTGGGGTAGGTATTTCTTGCATTTATTTCTGTTGTGCACACAGTGCGGGTCCCAAGAGGCTGCTCCGTACAGGGAGTAGTAGGTAGTTCTGTGTCTATTATGCACACGCTACACAGGTCCCGGGTACTTACTTTGTACGCCCGCGGGGTAGGTGTTTCCTGTATTTATTTCTGTTACGCACTTGCAGTGTAGGTCCCGGGAGCATTTTCCATACACGTGGGCAGTTGGTGATTCTCGTGTTTCTCTCGCGCACACGTCGCGAAGGTCCCGTGTGCCCACTCAGTACGCGAGGGGCAGCCTCGCTGGTAACAAAGCGAAGGGCGGCTGCGGCTGCTGAGCCAAGACCGCGCAGCGCGTGCACGCGTCCTCCTCCTCCTCCTCCTCCTCCTCCTTCCCCCTTCCTCCCCCCTCCCTGCCCCCTCCCCCAACACCCCCTCCCAGGTCTGGGTACCACTGCAGCCCCATCCTCCACCCCGCACCGCCCGCCCCTGCCAGCAGGGGGCGGGAGCCACTTACCCTTCCCAGACCCTACTGGGACCTTCCCCTGGCCCAGGGTCCCTTCCCCCTCTGCCCTCCTTTCCTTCCTCCTCTTCCCCAAGCCGTGCTGTGCCTGGCACAGGGGAGGTGCTCAGTGACCGGGCACTGTCCTCCTCACTTCCCTCCCCTCCTCTCCCTTCTTCTGCTCCTTCCTCTCTGGTGTTCTTCTCTCCCCTCCCACCAGCCCTCTCCCCCTTGGTGCCCCCCAGACCCTCTTGGCACCCGTAGTCTCTGCTCTCACCCCGGCCTGCCCCTTCTTGCTTTCCCTGACCTCTGTCTCTTTGTCCCCCTTCCTGTTTTTTCCAGGTCTCATTCTCTGTCTGACTCTCCATT